>AYEL01082145.1:0-14253 GCA_000484575.1 Olivierus martensii | reverse complement strand
TATAAAAATTTTTAAACTATTCCAAAAAAGGATTTTCCAACACTATTCTAAAAAGAATTTTTATATATTACATTTCTATTAATAGAATATTTGCATAAGTTTCATTTTTAATTTGAATATTTTCCTTTTCCAATATAAAAAAAAATGGTTTTCATTAATTTATTTTTTATATAAAAGAGAATTTTCTTATTATTTTATGATTCTTAATTTTGCAATTACTAGAATATTTGCATAAGTTTCATTTTTAATTTGAATATTTTCCTTTTCCAATATAAAGAAAATGGTTTTCATTAATTTATTTTTTATATAAAAGAGAATTTTATTATTATTTTATGATTCTTAATTTTGCAACGTCTACATTAAATGGTCTAAATTTTACCTGAAATTACTTGAATATCTGCTTAAACCTTTTTTTATAAAAATGAATACTTTTTTTTATCTTAAACCTTCTTTTTTTTTATAAAAATGAATACTTTTTTATTATAAAAACATTCTAAATCTCTCTTCAAAATTAACCATTTAATTTTTTTAAAGGAACAATTCTATATCCAACAACTTAATTTACTCTTACACTGTATTCCTAATTTACATTTTAAATACATCAACCCTCTAGCGGCAGTTTCAAAACAAAAACTCCCACCATATTTCTGACAATTTTAATCCATTCTTATTATTTACTATTATATTTTTGTTATTTTTACTATTATACTTTATAAAATAAAATTCGTAAAATAATCTGGATAAATAATGTGTCTCCTGTTTTAAAACTGATATAGTGTCTGTTATAAAAATGAATACTTTTTTTTATTATATTTCTAGTACATTCAGGTAAACTTTGACTTACTTAACATGAAAAATTAATAGAAATGTTAACATATAAAAAATTCTTTTTGGAATAGTGTTGGAAAATCCTTTTTTGGAATAGTTTAAAAATTTTTATAAAAAGAGTTTAATAAAAGTCGCACTGATGATTGTAAAGGTAATCTTTAGTCTTATGTATAATGTAATAATTTTGGATAAAGTAATAAATAAATGTCTTTATTTTTATTGTAAGGAAATGGTAATTCCAATATTTATTTTTGAAGAATCAAAATTTATTAATGAAAAATTGCTTGAAATTATTTAATGAAGAATTAGTTGAGAAGGTTTTTTTTTAAGAAATTCACATATTATTGTAACTGAAGAGGACTGCAATTAAGATCGAATTTATATTTTTTGGATATTTTTGTGAACAATAAATTAATTTTTAAAAAGTGAGTGTATTCATTCCCGGTTACCGAGAAGGTTTTTTTTTAAGAAATTCACATATTATTGTAACTGAAGAGGACTGCAATTAAAGTCAAAATGCATATTAGAAATGATGAATTTTTTACAAATGGTGAATTTTTATAGAAATATAGGGTCATATAAAAAGTCTCTGAGGTTTTTTGGTACATTTTTGAACAAAATTTTCTTTATTGAAAATCAATTTTAATCAAGTACATATTGACCATTATTATCTATTACCTTTTGCCATTTTTCAGGTAGCTTCATAATTCCATCGGTGTAGAACTTCTGTGATTTATTGTCGAAAAACTTGGCCAAGTGATTTTCAGCAGCGCTTTGGTCGGCCAATTTTTTACCAGAAAGAGAATTTTGCAGAGATTGAAACAAATGGTAGTCAGACGGTGCAAGGTCCGGGCTATATGGCAGATGCATCAAAACTTCCCAACCAAGTTCCGTCAATTTGTTCCGAGTCATCAAAGATGTATGTGGCCGTGTATCATTACAATACACGGCAGATGCATCAAAACTTCCCAACCAAGTTCCGTCAATTTGTTCTGAGTCATCAAAGATGTGTGTGGCCGTGTATCATTACAATACGCGGCCAATTCTCACAACTTCCTTTCTGTTGGCCAATTCTGGTCACTCTTTCTGGATTGCTTCGTTCAAGCGGTCAAGTTGTGCACAGTACAGGACCGAATTGATGGTTTTGCCAGGTTGCAGAAAAGTCATTCTAATGAAATTGATCATATATATCACTTCTATAATTAGATATATTACATAAATCTGAACTTGTTTATAAAGAGTAGAGAATATTCCATTGAATTTTAATCTCATTGACATGATGTCGTGTCTATTTCAAACATTCCAAAAAGGGCATACAGACTGCTGTTGTCTAGCATACAGACTTCCTTCTTGAAGTTTTTAGCACACAATAGAAGCAGATAATAATGTTCTTAAAGCAACAACAAAGGGTAGATTGGAAGTGTTTTAGAATAAGATTCTGTTCCTTCAAACCAATAATTGAAGATATCAATCATCCACTGCACTAGTAACCCTTGATTTTCCATTGCTGTATCTCTAGAATGCCATTTGAGAATTATGAAATTGGCTCAATAGCTTGTGAACCATAGTATGACCAACATTTAACCATCTACTTCTGCCTGGCTCCATAGCCTGTGAACCCAATACAACTAATATTTAATATCCCAAATGTTCTCAATCTTAATTCACCAATTAAATGATGTCTACTAACTATAATCTAAAATTCTGCTATTGGATTTTCCTTTTTTACATTTCAAATTCAAACTGGCAAGTAACCTCTACATGGTGACTTTTATGATGCAGCTGATTTGTACATACAGAGGTTTACAGAAATAATTTGTATATTTTATTCTTACTTAGTATTTACTCTATGTAATATAAATTAATTTCATGCATATCTAAATATTTTTTAAGAAATGATCACTGTTTTTCTCTTTGTTCCTTAATTTATGGAAACCAATATGTCATCTTTCTATTAACTGCCACTAAATATCATTAATAAATAAAAAATTAAATACATTTATCTTTTTCATGTTGATTGATACACTGTTTTTTATTTGATAGCATAAATGGAAATAATGTTTAAATAGACTTATATACTAGGAAAAATAATTAATATTGGTCCTGTCAATTATATCACTGAAATTTTCATTATTAAATTTTTACTGAATGATAAATTACTGGCCTGAATTTTCCATTCACAATATTCAATAATGCTAGAAATAAGAGAATGCATGATTTTGGAACAAAGAATTAAAATTTTCAAGATGAGCATATTTGTTTAGAAAACTAATTGTTCTTCATTCAAACTTTGTAACTTCTATTAAAACATAATGCAGCAATAAAAAATAGTTATATGTAATTTAAGTTTGCCGACAATCCAGGCTTTGAAGTCGTTTGTGGAGGGTCACCAGCCTTTGACCATGATGCTTGCATTTGATATTTTCGTATTTTACCCATTTTTCATCACCTGTAATGATTCACTTCAAAAACGGTTCGATTTCATTGCGTTTCAGCAGCATTTCACTGATGGTAATTCGGTCAATCAAATTTCTTTCCATTAGTTCATGCGGCACCCAAACATCGAGCTTCTTTTTATAGCCTGCTCTTTTCAAATGATTCCAAACTGTCATGTGGTTGATGTTTAGAGCCTTCACTATTTCCTGACAGCTTGCATGCCAGTCTTGCTCCACCAGTTGCAAAATTTTATTGACAGCCTTCACTATTTCCTGACAGCTTGCATGCCGGTCTTGCTCCACCAGTTGCAAAATTTTATCAACTTTTTCAGTGACTGGCCGACCAGAGCGAGGTGCATCTTCATTGAAATTTCCAGAACAGAATCAAGCAAACTACTCCTGGGTCCTTCGTTCACTCACAGCAATCTCACCGTACACTTCGCAAATTTTTCGGCATGTTTTTGCGAATCAAGCAAACCACTCCTGGGTCCTTCGTTCACTCACAGCAATCTCACCGTACACTTCACAAATTTTTCGGCATGTTTTTGCCTTTTTTTATAGTAAAAAAGCATCACATAGCATATTTCTTCAGATATTTCACTCATTTTCAAATCAATATAACTTTCTACACGAGCAACAAATTAGAAAACTATATTCACAAAAATGTAAGCTGAAATGTCACCTTTTAAGCATGTGTTCGTTTGAGACAATCAGGTGTGTGTTGCTGGATATATAGGCATCAACACTGTCTAGTGGCAAAAAACCGTGGAGATTTTTTATATGACTCTATAATTTTAGTATAGTTTTAAATGTATTATAAATTCATATATTTTTGATATTTTTGTGAACAATAAATTAATTTTTAAAAAATTTTTCCCGGTTACCAACATAGGACTGAGAACAATAGTGATAAAAAAAATCTGTAGTTTAAGAAACGGATGTAGAATGAGATCATTCTAATGAAATTGGAGTTCAGATTTGCTCTGAAATGTGATTTCTGACATACTCTGATCTGGAGAGAATCGGAGACATGCTACTTTTTTCTAATATTCAAGAAAGCCTCTGTAGGATGAAGTTAACCTGATAGTTTGTGCTGGCATTTCATTAGGTGTCTATAAGACACGTACATGATTCCTAGAAGAAACATGAATGCCAAAAGTTATAGAGATGAAGTCTTAGAACCCCATTGTTTATCCATTTGAAGAGACAATTGGAGATTCTTTTATCCTACAGGATGATAATGCTAGGTCACACTGAGCCAGACTAGTAGAGCAAAACCTTTAAGATCAAATCATTGTTTATATGGATTGGCCAGGTCTCTTGATCTTAACCCTATTGAACACATCTGGAATGCTTTAGGGAGATTTGTAGCTGTCTCATCATGACCTTGGAAGCTCAGAAGTGCTTTACAAGAACAATTGTCATTGCTACCAACTGAATTGATAAGCAATATCATAAATAGCATGAAACATCACTGCAGGTTTGCATTCCCATGAGGGGTGATCATATTCCATTTTGAGACATTTTGGCTATTTCATTTTCATGCATCATTTTTGCTCTTGTTTTTCATAAATACAAATGTAGAAAAGCCTGTATTTAATGTGTAATATAATGAATATTTTCACTAAATTGTAGAAAAAAATAATGTATTTATTGAGATAATTTGATTTTTCTATTAGTAGTTTAATTTATGGAAACCAGTATACTTTCTCAGTTTGTTATAATACAGTAAAAATAAAATTTTGAAAATCTGATAGCCAATTTATTCTTATTTGTATTATTATTATTTTTTCTATTTATTTTTAATAAAATAAAGCATTATTTTTATTGCTTTTTAAGTGCATATATAATAAGGCAGATATAAATATTTTAATATTTTTTTTTTTGCATAAAGTAATATGATTAATGCTTTTAATAAAATTTAACAATACCTGAAAAGGAATATAAATGAAAAAAATTGTCTGGCTAGATAAAAAATGAAAGTTATTTTAGCCTTTCTGTCATAGATATGATTTTTCAATAAGTACAGGCAGGCCTCGATTAGTGCGACTTCAAATAGTGCGAATTCGATTAGTGCGACTGAAAGTAAAATTGCTTTGCTGGATAAAATTAAAACCAAGCTATTTAATACAAGCCATCAGAGACTTGTTGATATAACTGGTGTACCAAACTGTACCATAGCACATCTTCTGTAACAAGAAAATCAACTGTGCGAGGAGTGAGCATTATAGAAAGAAATTCCAGGAACATCCAAAAGAAAACGTGATGGAAAGGATCTTGTCTCCTACAAAAAGAAAATCAACTGCATAAGGAGTGGGCATTACAGAGAGAAATTCCAGGAACATTCAAAAGAAAGCATGATGGAAAGGATCTAGAAATCAAAGAAGCATTAGATCAATGGTTTCTATAGTTAGCGGGCGAGATGTGAATATCAGTGACTCAGTGTTGAAGGCAAAGTCAGAGGAGATCATTAAAAGCTAATAATTAGATATCTATTTTAATAAAGCATTAAAATGAGGTACACTAATTTTTATTTTTTACCTATTATTTATTTATCTACGGTATTACATATTTTATTTTAGAATTTATTATTAGTTCATTTAATTGGGCCAAAATGGATGAGTCTCAACGTGTCCCAATTAAGTAGAATCGACTGTATTTTTTTAGAATACCCATTCTAAAAAATATAAAAAAATTCAAATATTGCATAATTTTATAATTTATTCAATAGATGGTGCGATGTATCTGCCTGAGATGTTGGCTTTCCGGTAGATCAAGTTAGATGTTATCTTTCAGACAACAATTATGCATTATTTAAATAGTTAAGAAAGATATATAGTAATTAACATAACACAAAAATCAATAAATTTTGCAAAAATCTTCCATTTTAAATATCTTTGATTTTTTTTTATCAGCGATGTTTGTGACGTGAGACTGTTTCTTGCACATGAAAATAAAACTGAATATTTCCTTTCTAACCTGCTATTTATCACTGGATAGTTTTATCAAATGATTTTAGGGAAATTGAGAGCAGATGAGTGAATAGTTGATCGTCAATCTGTCTGATTATAGACATCATCTTGTCCATTTGCCTCGGGTGACAGCTCATGTATTTTGGTATTTTAGTCAAAATACCAAAATACGTTCATCATAAATTTTTTTACAAGATTTCTCGGATGGTCAAGATGTTTGTCAATCTATAGTCACGTATCAAAATTAGGCAGTTCTATTGGTGAAAACATTCATGATAGACACTGTACATCAATGATCATTTCTCTGAATAATAAATAAGCACGTGTAAATTGATCATCGGTTAGATTAAATAGGAGTAATAAAACAACAAAAGAAGATTAACAGGCACAAAAAATACACAAAATAATCTGCATGCATTATTTTGAGCCGCATGGTACTATTTTTTTAATCAATTTTTAATTTTTTAATTTATTACAATATTCTTTTAATTTTAACTTTACAAAGTTAAAATTATACCATTGATTAAAAAAAAATAGGAGTTAAATCGGTGATATATTAGAGATAGATTGCTATATTAATGACTATTTTCTAGAGTTAACAATTCACCCTACCGACACATAATTAAATGTGTATTCATCGGTTCTGTTGAGTTAAAGATTCATATTAAAAGGTATATATATTTCCAAAAAGGCACCAATTTCACCTCCGATTCTTTTATGAACTTTGACTTATCGGTTGTCTCTTTCATTTAGTACTATTTTTGCTTTATAATCATTGTATTATATCCATAATAACATATCTGAATGGCTTTAGATCTGCCATGTTGTCACATCATACTTTTGTGCAAGAAAACAACTTAATTTTCTCTTTCTAGCCTATACTGTCATTTTAATGGCATCAGGAAAGTTCAGTTTAATAAATGAATAGCTGATCTTCAATCAGTAAGTAGATATTCCATCCAATCTGCATGGTTGGATAACTCTGTAGATGAAATAAATTGATTCTAAAATTTTTCTGACACACATCCTCAGAAAAATTAATCAAAATACGAATCTGTAATCACATGTCAAAATTAGACAGTTCTATTAGTAAAAATTCTCACAAAGATTATATGTCATCACTGTTTTCCGAGCAACAGTGATAACCACACGTAGATTGATCATCACTAAGAGTGCAAATAAAATGCATAATAGATACAAAAAAAATAAAAATAAGTTGAGTGCAAAAAGATTTTGAACCCAGACAGATTACACTGTTATTTGTAAATATACTCTCAAAAGACACTCTATTATTTTTATATACTTATATATTACCGAAAATATTAAATTATATTTATTATCTGACAGATTCAGGTATATAAAAGAGATGTAAAAATAAAGAAATATTTTTAGTCATATTTATAACATCAAAACAATATCTCTTGGAAGATACAGTAATTATACATTAATTTACAAAAATCTTTCATTTTAGCTTAATCAAATTGGCTTTAGAACAGCCATGTACTGTACTGATATCGAATTTAGATGATGAACAATGATGTAAAATATGAAAATAAATTTTTCTTAAACAGTTAGTGTATTGTAGTTATTCATTGTGAAGTTAGCAAAATGGCCAGAATCTCACAAAGCAAGAACCAATTACCATATTTTCCATGGCCGGATCAAAACAAGAACCAATTACCATATTTTCCATAGAGTTAATACTTCGATTAGCGAGAGAACAGTTACCATATTTTACATAGAGTTAATACTTTGATAGCCAGAAATTTGTGGAACCAATTATTCGCACTAATCGAGGCCTACCTGTATTCCTCTTTCTCTGATTGAAAGCAGAAGAAAAACCTTTATCATTATACAAATTTTATCTGACAGTTAATTTTATTAATTTTAATTTTTTTTTTAAATTTTGCAATTTATATAACAAGATTAGCATTATATATAATAAAATTATATTTAACAGAGTTTTTTTATATTCACTCCTTTTTTATAATAAATTTCTAAACAGTATCACTGTTTATTTTCTTCTTATGAGCTTTTGGGAATGTTTTTGCCCTTATTTTACAACTATTATCAGCTATTCTTAAGTATATTAAATTTTTATATGCAAAATAGTTGTATTGAGCAATTTACTTTGGTTCAAGCAGTAGTGTATTTTCTGCTCAGACATGTCTGATTATTTCACACAAGGAAGTTTTAAACAGATGGCCCTAAATTAAAATACTAAATATACAAAGTATACATTTTAATACATTTATTAAATTTTTAATCTGAATATTCAAAATTTAAATTAATTTTTTATATTAGTTATATTTTGGAATATTAATTAAAATAAATTAAAAAATTAACTGAATTATTAAATTACTTACTTCCTAAATCAGCACTATTTGCAGTTGAGTACCCACTCTCATAGAACTGTGAGCAAACATTTTCGGTATATTCAATATCCTCTTCAGGCTCTAGATACAATTAGAATCCTGGAACATTAACAGCTAACTTTCAAAAAATGCAAAGTTCTAAAGTTCGAACTTAAATATGTCCATATACAAAAAGTCGTTTCCATGGTTACGCTATCATTTTTAAATGATTCATTAAATATTTTATTATATCTTTTATGCTAACAAAATGCAGATCTGTAAATAACACTACAGCTATAAATTTTTCATATTTTGCACCGCATATTGCCATGCAATTGGTAGTTCACTTCCTTTTTCATTTAAGAGTCTTTCTCTCCTATGTGCGACTTCTATTTCTAAAGCCTCCACAACATACGCATGATTCTTCTTCTTAAAATTCCTGATTATACTAGTTTCCTCCCAATCAATCTTTAGATCATTACCGTATGCTCCCATCGCAAGGGCCGTGAACATATTACCCTTAGCTATATCCTTCTTGTGTTCATCGAGTCTTTGTTTTATCATTCTCGTTGTGACTCCTATATAGGCCATTTGTTGATGTGTAGAGTGGTCCTCAACCAGTATTTTATATACTCCAGCTTTCTCCATTACATTACGAGGGTCTTTTTCATTTCTCAAAATATCGAACAGAGTAGGGGCCATCATGTTCGCAATCTTTTTCTTCTTAGCCTTCTTTGAGAGTTGGTACTCAACTGCAAATAGTGCTGATTTAGTAAGTAAGTGATTTGAGTTTTAAGCAGTTTATTAAGTTATGAATTATTAAATTTCAAACTTTTTATTGTTAAGAAATAAACGAAAATGAAGATTCACAATTAATTCTCTGCTTATTGCTAGGATGAAAATTTTTCATTATTGTAATAATTCTCTGGCAAATAATAAATGATAAATTTCAAACTTTTTATTGTTAAGAAATAAACGAAAATGAAGATTCACAATTAATTCTTTGCTTGTTGCTAGGATGAAAATTTTTCATTATTTTAATAATTCTCTGGCAAATAATAAATGGATAATGATTATTAAACTAAGCAAGTGATCAACGTATTCCACTGATTGAACTGTGAATTTAATCACTGATATATTTTAATAATAATAATATAATATTGTTAAATTTATGCATTTATAATTTGGTAATTATTACTTCAATTATATTCTAATTTATATTATTTTTAATATAACAAATTTGATTTTTTAGAATATAGACAATTTTGAACATCATGCACAAAATCCTGTAAATAGCAACAATAGATTACATCAAATAGTTGATATTAAAGATTCTGAAGTACAGAATGAGAAACAACTAGTTCCTGAAGATATTCAAGAACGTGGTGTTTTGATTAAACCACCTTTAGAAAACAATAAAGAGATAAAAATAGGCCAAGATGTAGAAGGTTTAAAAAGGGGACCTCAGATGATAGATGAAAAAAATGGAAAACATAGACAACAGGAAGAAGATGGAGATTATGCAGAAGATGGTAAAAAATATTATTTACATAAATAAAATCTATATATGAATTAGTTTAGTTTACTTATCTGTTTGATAAAAAAATATATCCCTTAATGAAACTTTTTTGGGATAGTTTGGATAATTGAAACCATTTCATCAGAAATAAAATTCAGTTAAAAGAATCAAAGTATTTGTTTTATATTTATTTGTTCATTCAATACAAAAATACATTTCAAATAATATTAAGTTATTTTTTTTAATAGTTTTTGGAATTGCAGGTTATTGTATTTTGGATTATTTCAAAAATTAATGAAAAGTAGCTAAAACTGCCTGAAATATATTTTTGTATGAAATAAAATAAGTAAGCAAATATCTTGCCCTTTTTGAAATTTACTTCAACTTTAAATACATTCCAGTTCTCCAAAGTATCTCAAAAAGATTTTTTGGATTTAAACATATACTCCTAATTCAATAATTTATAAATGAAATTATAAACAAAATCAGAATTATTATTTGTTACAATTTATGAATTATTGAATTCATTAGTGTCAACTACAAAGATGTTCAGAAATTTCGGCATCTGTTAAAAATTTGAAATGTTAATTTACATTGTCAATTGCAGTTTAAAACTTTTACTCCTAATTTGTTTGTATATTCACATTTAATGTATTTGATTGATAAGAATGGAATTAGAAGTTAATTATTAATCATCAAGCATTGAATATTCACTGCCCTTAAATATTAGTAAATTTTTGGATCTACAAACATATAGCATTAAAGTGTGTATGCTTGATTTAATACACTGATACCAGATATAAGAAAATTTTGGAGGTCAATTCATCCAGTAACATGATCTTAGTATTTTTTTTTTTCTTTATGAAATCCAAAAATAAAAAAAAAGTGTGAACTTTGAACATATTCATTAGGAACCACTTCTTGTCAACAATGTTTCAACAATCATACTTTTAAAGGAAATTGTTTTTGAGTGGAACAAAAATATTTAGAAAAATAGGTTGAGATTAGTGAATAATGGAGGAAAAATGTTTAAATTTTCTAGCCAAAAATTCTGATTTTATATGCATTAGTATTAAAAATATTAATATGTATTCAAATTCCTTTTACTTTGGCAAGAAATTGGTTAATTTTAGCAGCGTAATTGTTGAACAATGGCGACTTGAAGAAAACAAAGGACAAGGCCAACAGTAATGGTGTGAATATGACGTGTGAGCATTTATTGTGGGAAATGACAGAATGTAAATAAAAATCAGCTGATTTCATAATCTAACTTATATAAATTATTATTCATTCTACAATCATTAGTTTTTGTATTATTTTGGATGAATAAAGCTGAAATATATTAGAAACTGTTAATTTATAATAAATAAATTATTTATAGTGTATATTTTATAAACAAAAATTTATGTACAAAAAAATGAAAAGCAGTCCATCTTGATGAGTATAGTTTTTTGGTGAAGATTTTTATTCAAAATAAAGTCATCATAATAAAATGCAATTACTCAGTGCCAGCAAAAATATTTATAATGGATTTTAAGTGAACTGCTTTTGACTTATTGACACTTGTACTGGCGACATGAATGTACTAATGACTACTAGTTCTCACCATAGTCATTGTGTTAATGCACTTTTGCTATAACATACAAACAATATTACTATACATTTCTGTTATACAACTCAATTCTGTAATGATTCAGCTACCATTAAACCTCTATGTTGGATTCAAACTTAAAATTTAATGTAATTTTTTGGCAGTATGTATTAAACTTTTGTAATTAATCAGTTCACATATGAAATTTCATTCATTTAAATTATAAAATAAAGAGAGAATTCTTCCCAAAAAAAATTACACATTTATTAATACAGTCATACCTCACCTTATGTTGTTAATTCATTCCAAGAAAATACTTTAAAAAAGACCTAGAACCTCTATAAACTCCTACAAACAACTTCAACTTTCTATGCCAAGTACAAGAGTATATTGACCATTCATTCTCAGAGTATGAACTGGTTGTTGAAACTTTGTTCTTCAAAACGAGATAGGTCATGCATTCATGCAGTTCTTGCAGATTTTAAATTTTGCAACTGTAAAACCATGGCAGAAATAAACTATTTTTTTATTTTTGGATTTCATAAAGAAAAAAAACACTCTAAGATTATGTTCCTGGATGAATTGACCTCCAAAATTTTCTTATATCTGGTATCAGTGTATTAAATCAAGCATACACACTTTAATGCTATATGTTTGTAAATCCAAGAATTCACTAGTATTTAAGGGCAATAGATATTCAATGATTAATGATTAACTTCTAATTCCATTCTTATCAATAACATTGCTAATAATACTTTTATGCTTTCAAATAATTTTATAAATTATTTTGCACTATTTTAACATTCATTTTTATGTGATTTTGAACTTTTTATTGGTTTTTTTTAATTTCTTTTTTTAATTTTCATGAATTTTTAATATGTTTATGCAACCACTCCTACAAACAACTTCAACTTTCTATGCCAAGTACAAGAGTATATTGACCATTCATTATCAGAGTATGAACTGGTTGTTGAAACTTTGTTCTTCGAAACGAGATAGGTCATGCATTCATGCAGTTCTTGTAGATTTTAAATTTTGCAACTGTAAAACCATGGCAGAAATAAACTATTTTTTTATTTTTGGATTTCATAAAGAAAAAAAACACTCTAAGATTATGTTCCTGGATGAATTGACCTCCAAAATTTTCTTATATCTGGTATCAGTGTATTAAATCAAGCATACACACTTTAATGCTATATGTTTGTAAATCCAAGAATTCACTAGTATTTAAGGGCAATAGATATTCAATGATTAATGATTAACTTCTAATTCCATTCTTATCAATAACATTGCTAATAATACTTTTATGCTTTCAAATAATTTTATAAATTATTTTGCACTATTTTAACATTCATTTTTATGTGATTTTGAACTTTTTATTGGTTTTTTTTAATTTCTTTTTTTAATTTTCATGAATTTTTAATATGTTTATGCAACTTTGCAAAGTCGCGAATTAGAACGACTAGTAATAATTCTATTTATAAGCTAAACCTAACGGTTAGCGACTCTGCAAATTCCAGAGTTCTGCCTGAGCTCAATAATTAATGTAATACAATAGTAATAATACATGTTACAAAATAAAATAAAAAAATGCTATATAACAAAATAAAATAAAAAAATGCTATGTATATATTTTTTATTCTCTGTTCTGTTTCACCTATTCTCATTATTTAGGTATTAAAATGACCTCGTTTAAGGCTGTTTCATTTAGTGCTTTGTTTCCTTGGAACGTATTCTCCGCATTAAACGGGGTCTTACTGTATTTTTATAATGTAGTGTATTTATTAATTGTATTTAAATATTATAGGAAACACTAAATATGTCAGCTAGTATATAATAAAATTACTTCATAACTTAGTATGCTATTGACGATAAGATTATAGAACTATTTAATAGATTTTTATAGAATTCATCGTATAGGTTATGTTATGCATTAATAATGTATTATTGATTTTGATGATATGTATTTTAATCACTTAACTTTAATCATTCCAAAATAATATAAACTTGCATTAAGTCCATATATACAGTGGCTCCCTCCGCCCTCTCAACTCAATGTTTTCAAATGTATGGACCCAGTGTTTTCAAATATATGTTAAAAATTACATTTTAATTCAAGAACTTCTCCTCTGAATTTTCCCAAATTGTTGTATTATGATCCTTGTCTCCTTTTCAATTGCCCTATACTTTTTTAGATACGTCCATAAAATCAATTTTAATTTGAAAAAGTTTGACCCCTTGTAAATAATATGATTTTGCTGTTTCTTCATACACTCAGCCCTCGATTTACACGGTAGATACGTTCCTGGAAAAATCGTGCAAACCGAAACCGTGTAAAACGAGACGCAGAATTCATACAAAATAAAAGGATATGTTCAATTAAACTGTAAACCGTGTAAATCGATCTAAAGAAGATAATGAAAAGTCGAGGATATGTTCTTTATAACCGTGTAAAATGAGATTAGAATTAAAGGAAAAAAGGGGATTGGTTCATTAATTTTTAGAGACAATTTAATGCTTATACTTTTTCAATTTATTTTTGAAAATGAAAACA
>AYEL01082142.1:0-57665 GCA_000484575.1 Olivierus martensii | reverse complement strand
TCCTTTAATTATAAAAAAAAAATATTTCATCATTCTTTTGATGAAATATTTAGTATAGATTATTATAAAATATTAATGTTTTTCTTTATTACATTTTATTTTCATATATTGAATTCTACATAATTAATTTGTATACTTGTGCAATTTTTTAAGTTTTATTTGCTCTGTTTATATTCAATCTACATCATATCAGTATCAGTTTTATATAGCAATGCATGATGATTAAAATATTTTAATACTATATATTTTGTATACTATTAAAGTTTTCATATTAAAATAAATTTCTTTGATTATAGAAATTGCATTTGATTTTATATTTAAACAATCTTCAAATTTATTGTAATAGTAATAAATATTCAAAAATATTAAAGCTAATAGTTCTCTTCTTCAGTTTATTTTCAGTAATTAATAAATTAAATAAGTTATTTCCAATTGTAAAAATTTAATATCAGCCATTTATCAAATGTCTAATATTAACTTCAGAAGCACTATTCAAGTATCAAAAGACATAGCTATGGATGTAGAATTGCTGCAGAACGTATGGTTGCAGGAAAGCATGGTACCAGGTGGGGATATGTATCATTCCAAAGCCTGGATTTAATCCTCAAGGGAACTATTTTGAACTACAATCAATATGAAATATAGATGGATAAAATACAAGTTTCTAGTTATACTTCTCATTAATTTCATTTTATTATTATTTTACTATTTTATTTTTTAACTTTTTTTTAAGTAAAATAGATAATCCTTATAATTATTGAAATTTGCTTTTAAATAGATTTACAGTATAACATTAGTTTATTCATGAATTATATCCAGTTGTAGCTTGTTTTATGATAGTGGATCTATTTGATTTAATAACTACTATAGTTAACTAATTTTGTCTTAGGAATATATTGATATTTATACAACAATATACGTATATATCAATACACGTATGCAACACGTATATAAATATCAATATATTCCACACAGGAATATATTTATCCAGTCAAAGATATACGCACATAAGATACTAATCAGTGTACCCAACATTCCCCGGAGATTTCTGGTACGGTACATCATTTGTAAGGAGATATTAATTTTTTATTTGCGAAATCTTCTGATATTTAAAAATGATATTTTACTTGTAAGTAAAACTGGAAAAAAAAAACTTGGATATGACGATGATGGCTCAGTGGCAGTGCTGGATTAACCTATAAGCAAAGTAAGCACGTGCTTAGGGTATCAAGGGAAGGGAGGGCACCACAGAAATTTTTCATAGCCGAATTTATTATCATTTAAATTATTAAATTAATTAAATTTATAGTCATTTTCAAAATTTAATGAAAAATGAATAAGTTCTGTTTATAAAGTGTTCTTTTTTGTGTCATCATGTTTATCTTGCAAAATAAAGTACACTGCGCTCGCAGATTGGAAGCTATACAAATTTTGAACAAGTCTATACGCGTTTGAAACCGCGGAAGTGACGGGTACTAGCTCATAAGTTCTTAGTTAAGTTGCCAACTGTCACTGGTGTTAATTGCATGTTCAGTCATAACTTCATTCTTGCTTTCAAAGTCTCAAAGTTGCTTAATGATTATTCCAATAGCGCACATAGCTGTGGCTGTTTAATCTATTAAAATGTAAGTACATTTTATATATTTTGAATTACAAGTGTAAGGGGGCACCAAAATTATTTAATACTTAGGGCATCTAATGGTCTTAATCCGACCTGCATAGTGGTGTCCTACATCGAAACTTTTGTGACTTCACACTGACATTTCGTGATATCATCCATTGTATTTGATATATCATAATGACTTCAAGTACTGGTGACGTTCTGACATTATCCATTGTTACGTTGTACGTCGAAACTGTTTTAACGTCATTGCTATGGCATATTGATATCACACACTGATAACATTTTGAGAGGTCCTCCATTGCTACGTCATACGGACGAACTTTTTCGATGTCAGTAATTATTACAATCATAATGATGCTACACACTGATTAGTTTGTGACGTCATTGTTAAGTCGTTCTAGTCATGTTCGTGAGACCATGACGTCATCCCTGCTACATACATTGCAATGTCAACAATAGAACAAGTTAAAGGATTTAAACGTGTATTTGAAATTACGTCTACAAAATGTCCCATCCTTGGGGAGATTTTGATCCAGATTATCTTATGTTACTCGCGAGGAAAGTCACCCTCCAAAGTGTAGTCCGATAGATCAAACGGTGTAGAACCTAAGTGGAACAAACATAAAGGACGATCTAAATGTGACCCATCCTTTGGGGCGATTTTTATTTTTGTTTCCTATTGATTCTGTGTTACCCGCAAGGACATGGGAAATCATCCTACAAAAGTTGGCCTCGATAAGTCAAACGGTGTGGGGAACCTATGTGGAACCGACATAAAAAAACATTGCATTTTGCATATATATCATTAATTTATGAATATTTTAATTTTTCACAAATCAAACAAAATATGTGATGAAAATTGTGATGTATTAGGTTGATGCATAATTCCGTAGCGTTTTAAATATAGGTTTGTTAAGTTTGTTTGTTTAGAGTTTTATTTATGAAATTCAGTTAAAAATTTGATCAAATCAAGCAAGCAACTATTCAACAATGTAATCTCCGTCATTGTTAAAAATTTGACCAAATCAAGCAAGCAACTATTCAACAATGTAATCTCCGTCATTGTCAATAACTTCCTGCCAACGTTGGGGTAGTTTTTGGATCTCCGTCTGTAGAAATCTGTTGGTTTTGAGTTTAGGGAGTCATCAATCCAAGTTCCGTACACTTAACAGATGTTCCTAGCTGCATTTACTGTACTTGAATCTCAGTTAAACTCGTACAGCAGAATATGTCGGAAATGTTCGTTTTTCTCGACCTGACACTCCATCTTCAACAGCTAATGTTCGTTTTTCTCGACCTGACACTCCATCTTCAACAGCGAAGAAACAACACATACAGCGAAGAAATAACAATCATTTGTAACAATCTCGCACAGCTCGTATTCACACGATAACACTCCAAAGTGTAAAAGTGACATGTAAAAACGGTTAAACAAATGAACAGCAATGCATATTGCCAGGCCAAATCAGAACGCTATGGAATTATGCATCAATCTAATATTATGGTTCCACAATAGCCAGGACTAGAGATCTATCGACTAAAGGTCATTATAAAACTTGAGGGGGGCTCAATTTGTAGGTTGGTCAGGGTCCCGTAAGTTGAAGTTAAGATAATGAATTAAAGGCACAACATGAAAATTTAATTTATGTGAATATCAAAAATTATAGAAGTAAAAATCCCTCGTTTTATAAATATTAAGTCTATAATAATACTTTTCTAGTTTTCTTTTGTTATTCAATTTTAATAACTTGATTGCAAAAGGATTCACTTCTGGTTTCTTTTCGTCGTCATCCGTTTTTTACCAAACTGTACCATGCTTTGTGATAAAAATTGTTTTGGCATTTTTATAGATATATGTTTTCATAATGCAAAAATTTTTAATAATGCAACTTTTAGAAAATTAATGCTACAGATTGTTTGAAATTAAAGAAAAACACGAGGGAATTTGTATCAATAAAATTTATGAAGACTATATAGTTTCCTAAGATAAAAAACGCAATAAATATAAAATATATAAATTCAAATTTTGATTAAATTCTTTAAGATGTTTTTATTTTAGTCAGTTTATCAGTTCGTCACAATTTTGAAAAATCAATAATTTAAAGCACCAATTACTGTAAATAATCTAAAGCTTATTCAGTGAATGTTTTACGAAGGTAAACCCCCTGTTCTTACTGTCTTTCAATTTCCCAGGAGGATGATAAGGCCACAGGGAAATTAAAGGGATGTCTCTTTTATAGGTTCTACAATAAAGTTTGCATTAACTAAATTATAACAGATAGTTTGAATTAACTCGATTGGCATAAACCACATTTTATCTTGAACACCTGATAAAATAAATTTTTTTTCCCTCCATAAATGTGAACTATGACAAAATACTTAAAATTTACGGTTCATAAGCTAAACATCATCCCTTTATCATTTTATCAAGATTAAAAGATTTAATTAAAAAAAAAGCTGACCAAATTGAAAAAGAGCATTACATTAAATCAGTCGGAAAGTTAAAAGATCCACAGATAGAAAATCGAGGGGAGATTGCCATCTTGTTTACTTAAACAATGGCAAAGTGAGCTCCGCGATAAAATACGTCATAAAATTCTCTCTCGATTTCTTTCTGGTATTACTTGGTGACATCCTGATGACCCCCGGGTTCAACACCTGAAGGTTGTTAAAGAACTAGAGATTTATGTAGTAATACAAAAAATACTGTACTAGTATGTGGTTGAGATAAGGAAATAATAATGACAGAAAGATGGCATCAGTTCTTGCAGTTTAAGATTAGCTCACGAACTAAGTTTATTACATATTTACGTAAACTTGAACGATAAGGTAAGTCTTTAATTCCCCATTGGGTTTGAAAGCTTTTCTTTCCAATACCATGTCTTTGATATACGATCACATCAAAAATAGATCTAACGATATCGGTGATATATTAATGTGTTATTTAAGCATTTTTTATTTGTGAAATTATACGTATGAAATAATTATATACAGTATATAAAATTAATTTTGGTCCATCATATAGAAAAATTTTTAAAGCATGAAATTTATGAATTATTAAAAATCTTTCATATAGATAGATAACCTATATTTTCAAGTGCTCAGCAACAAACTAATGATATAAACAAATTAGGATGACTTAAAATTATAAGATTTCAAATTATACTATATTGTAAATGTATATGTACTTTAAGCTTGCTTATAATTAATGTTTACAACTTGAATATCTCAAACTTATTAATACAATGATGTAAAATCGGTAATTTCATTGATTATAATTACCTGTGTATGCAATTTTGTTATATTCCATACATATTTCAGTACAATACTTGCAGATTTAATTTGTGGATGAAAAGTTTTAAAAGTAAGTTGGAAATAATAACTATTATCAGCTGCAAGTCTTTTAAAACTAGAACCCAAGAAACGATTCATGATGAATATCATTCCTGTATCAAAGCATTCCATTGATTAAATTTTTTTTTAGAATTTGATATCGGCGAGCCATCGAACATCGGAAGGCATGAGTCAGTCAGTTTGATGTCATTATCTATCCCACAGCAGCCTGTACATCGCAAAGAGGGCTTGTTATTTTAATGAAGCGCTTTCAAAAAATCCTGATAGATTCTATCTTGCACTAGGAGAGGATGAGAGTTGTGATTTGATGGGTCTGACTCACCCCTTTACCCACTTAATAAATTTTAATATGTATTTATCCGATAACAGCAAACAATAATATGTCATTGGTGATTCATTCGCTTTCTAATCTCTTCGATTTAGACTCTTACCTTCTCTGGCAATTTCACACGAAACAAACATATCATAATAATATAGATATGTGAAGCAGTAATGTTTAAATTTTGAATTGATTATTTTGGGAAGATATATATAATGGTGAATAGAAAGAGACTGAAGCAAATTATAAATGAATTTGGAAAAATTCTTCCAAAATTAATTTTACAACGAAGAATATCGGATATTACATTACGGATATCTGGGGTAAATGATGTTCTGAGATTTAAAATAAAAAATAGATATAATATAAAGCAGCAAATTAAAAGAAAATATTCTGATAAATTATTTTATTAATTTAAAAAAAATGTTAGTTATAAAATGATTAATAAAGTTTATTTTATCTAGGAGAGGGGAAAAAGTCCAAGTGGATATATAATTATGTCAAGGAAGAATAAAAAGATTTAATTTTTTGGCTAAAGAGATAAACGATTCAAACATTTCCCATGCCGGAAATATTGGTGTAAAAGAATGCATTAAGTTAATTGCATGTGAAAACAGATAATAACATCGACGCACTATTAACTCTTATCTCTTTCGTCCAAAACTAATTGATGGATGAGCATATGCTCGCATCCGTCCTTTGACACACATTTTAATTAAAAAGAAACAAACACTTGTTAACCTTATATCACTTATTGTTATCCTAATTTATTAGCAAAAAATATGCTTCTATCTCTCCTCTATTTATTCTCCAAAGCTTCTTATCGAGTCCCTAACGATATCGAGTTGACATTATTAACAACAGATGGCGACACTATTAAATATTTTTTTATCGGTATTTTTAATTAATTTTTATTCAGACTCTTATTAATATTTGTTTTGCCTAATATTAATCTATTTTAATATTCTTATATTGCGAGATGATATGAATATAAGCAATTGAATCGTTTAAGTGTTATAGGACGATCATCATTTCGCCAATCATTCTTATCTATGTTAAGCCTATTATTTTCTTTAATCCATCTTTATACATTTATAAATATTAAATATCTGGAGATCTCAAATCGTAAACCGAAAAACTATCGTTTTAAAAATAATCTGATTGAAAAATGACGCTTTCTCTTTCCTGGACTTGACAAGTCCGATCTCGCCCGGTGGTATTAATATCTGTTTCTTCAGACGTCCAACAGATCTGTAATATAGATGATGAATGAGTCGGGTCAAGAGCCAATATCTTTGCTTCTGCTGAGTCACGCGGTCAAAGGTTGGTGGCAGCTTGTCTCGACTGACGTCACCCAATCGGGGTGACAGAATTGGGTGTCACTCATTACTATCAATTATACATTCATTCTCTCAGTAAAGGTTTGTAACAGTTAAAACCATTTCTGGATCTTTTTAAAATATGTTTAAATACTTCAGATTCTTGGACTTTTTCCCTAATATGGAGCAGGATTTATTCCAGATGTCAATGCGAATTCTCTCTATCCTTGTTTCTATTAAATAGGAAAGCGAAGTAAAGATAAAACCGTCATTTGTTTCTTTTATGTTGCCTTCTCATTTATAATGCAGGGATAAAGGGAGAGAGGGGATCTACATAAAGGGATTTTATTTCCTTCTTTAACAGAATACTGTACGTGATTAACGGGTAAATTCTTTCCATAGAATGGGTTTTCGATAGGCCTGTTAGTTTTCGGCAAAATTCTTTTGTTGCAACTCGAAAACAAACATTCCCATTATGAGAAAAGTAGGCTAATGTACTAAACAGGAATCTAGAAAAATGAAATGACTAAACTTATTCGAGATGGAAATTTCGGCGTAACAAAGCAGTTGTGATGTTTATATTAGTTCTATAGCTTGGTTGTTTCGAGATAATGTTAATACTGTACTTCATAATTTTCGAATTGATAAGAAATATGCGAATCTGCTTTCCTCATAAAAATAGTTCTTTTTGGAATTCTCTCGATGCGTAACCAAAATACAAACTTCCGTATTGCAACAAATTTCTAAATCTCAATTATATTAATATTTAAATCAATTTTAAACTAGTTTAAAACAAAATCGATCATTGAAAATATTTAGAACTGGGATTAAAAGTTTTCCGTATTTCCAAAGGCGCATATCGTGTATTATTCAGAGTATAACGAGTTTAAGAGATCGTGCCGAGGTGACATATTGTTGAACAAAGGCGGAAAAAAACTAATGCTTTGATTATAATGTGTTGGTAGAAGAATTTTATGGATATGCCCCTGTTGACTGCGCCTCGGCTAATGAGAAATACCCTGCTGATATGTTAAATGGATTCATTAGTGAAAAAAAGAAAACGCTTTGGTAAGAAGTCATCTTCGCCTAACAGTAAAAAGAAAAATTTTCCAAATAATACGGAATATTATCATTCTATTATTGCTTTATAGATTGTCGGGGAAAAAACAATCAAATTTACGAAAATAGCAAAGGAAAAGCGAATGAAATAATTTGAGAAAGATTTAACTGATAATGCCCAATATATTTCACAATTCCCAATTTCTTCGGTGAGATGTTAATTTCCCAATAGGGAAAGCCATTATTTTGTATTCACATTTTCGCAGCCACTGTAATTAACTTGTTGTGTACTGTATGCGCTTCTTTGTTTTGGTTTAAATTGAACTTTCCGAAAAATAAAAGTAATAATAGTTTTCGTCTTTCTTAACTCCAAACTAAATTTAGAGGATTTAAGTTTTTGTGAAAGTTGATAGATGGAAATGGATTTTCCCCCCCCTTTTTAAATTCTAAATAGAAGACGATCTTCATATTTATACTCGTTCCGTTATAATCATAAAAATTTTAATTCTTGTTTTTACACAGAAAAATCGTATTAATGCGATAAACTACAATGAAAAATATTTTCTCTCTCAGTATAGCATATGATAGTAAAAAAAAAAATGTTTGCTTCGTGAAGAGAAATATTTCTCGAGAAATGTCGGTTCAAAAAGTGCAAATTTGTATTTTGCGAATAATAATTAATATTCCAATTAAAATTTTTTAAACGAATTAACAGGATCAAAAAAAAAATTGATTTTATACAACCGTATTAAATTTTAAATTATTCGCCATATTGAAATATTCTGATACTACGAATTATTTTATTAAATTCTTTAGCAGAGAGAATTTTTTTTTTTTTTGTTAATGAAGGGAAGTAAGTTTCATTTTTTATTCTAGTAAATCCATTAAATAATACTGATTAATGTTAATGTTATGAAGTTGTTACTTAATTATCAATTAAAGAGTCAATCGATTTTTAGTCCAGTTAATGCTCATTCGGGTGTGGAAACCAAAAATCATTCTGCTTGATAATTTTATATTTTTATTGCTAATTTTTTTAGAAACTAAATAATAAATTTTGTTATAAAGAAAATAATTTGATTAAAATTTGAATTTGTGGAACATAAAAATTATTATTTTTTTTTTAACTATTTAAAAATTTAAAAAAAAAAGTTAATGTATAAAAATTCTTTAAAAGTAAGAAGTTGCACAATTTTTTAACGAAAATGTTTAATAGTTATAGACATAATAAAAAATTTAATTATGTGAAAAAATAATTAAGCTAATAACGATTAATTAGTTGAAAAATTCATTTTTTTTTAATTGAATGGTGGGAAATATAAATAAATTTCTAAGATAATTTATATACATCTACATTTTAATTTTAAATAAATTAAACGTCTCTGCTATTTTCGGAATTAAATGATAAAAAGCATGGAAAATTGTAAAGAGCGCAAATTGCACACGTTCTTATGAAAAATTCAATTATTATGTTGAGTTGTATGAAAGAAGCGAGTGTGTCATTACTTCTTATTACTGTATCAGGAACATTCGGTCTTCATTATTCAAGCCCATAAAGTTTAATTAACTTTTAAGTTATTAATTATTTTAGCCTTTTATGTTTTGAATATTTAAATTCAAAACATATTAAATTTGGGAACATATTTATATTTCAAATATTCGACTAAAATTAGTTTTATTGCTAAATTTATACAACTTATAATAAGTAGACGTCTCTGTAATGATCGGAATCCGGAAATTACCGTTATTATTAGCAAAAATTGATATTTTAATAGCTCTACAGCCGAGTCCTTAAAAGTAAATTCCTGCCTGTACTCGATTTGCTCGGAAATCGTTTACGGAGGCGGAAAGTCCATCGGAGAATCGAGTGATTTTTCTTTTTTTTTTAAACTTGACGTTTGTTTAAATGCGATTATCTTAGATCGAAGATTGTTAGAAATGATCGATTATGGCTTACTTTGGCTTAGTACAACGAACTTAATTATAAAATTCCCAAATCGATATGATTTGTATCAAAACCGGGTTAAGGAATCTGTGTAATGTTTACAGTTCATTTCGACCAGAACCAATATTAATCCAGCATATTTGGAATTAACATTCGCTGCATTGAGTCATTGAGAGAAGTTCAAAGCAGAACTGATTGCGCATAGAACATGTAGACAATTATCATACGGTCATTTAAAATAACAATAACTAAAGGGAAGTGCCTACTTAATAGACAGTTATCCTATTATCCATCCAAAGCTTTAATCAATCTAGTCTGAGTTGTGGAATTTCGACCAATTGCAGCAATGATTCTAATAGCTTTAGTTTTCGAATTTATTTGAAGTGAGTAAATGAATACGGATTCGTGGATAAATACGAATGGTTATCTTTGGATTATTTCAATAATTAAAATATGCTTTCCGTTTTCTGAGCCAGTCAACAAAGCGTGTGACAGCGGGGATTATGCTGTATAAGATTTTTATTTTTGATCGGTCGAGAAAATTCTGTTTCTACTAATGAAATGCGAGAAGTAAATCTAGGCTATATTATTCTAGAATGAAAGCTGAACAAACACGTGATTTACTCTTAGTTATTTAATCAGGAAATCCGGATTGATCATCGGGGGAAAATAAATTCCTAAATCGCAACATTAATGAAATATAAAGTAATTTTCGTTCCGATTAATGCAGATTTTTATTAGTTTCCATCCAACGCCAAAGAGACAAACAATGTGCTAAAACATATTCACTGGTAATTAGGTTCGTGCCAATCTTAAACGATGGTGTCAGAAAATTTGATCAGAGGTTACTATAGGAACAAGAAGATGGACGAAGCGACCATTACTAAGGTAGACAACTTGTCGATAACTTTTCTTACCCCAAAGTCTAACGAGCTTTCATTAGGACACATTGTTTCCAACCAGTTGTCATCGTTCCGGGAAGTCAGTTAATAGAAATACCTCTACAGGTTAGCAATATATTCTTGATTGTTGTTCTAGAATTGTTTTCCCAGTCAACCTGCCAGTATCAATTGCTCTTCTACCGTATTTAACTTAATTGCAATTTGGTTTAACATCATGCAAATCTAATTATTTTCGAAATTTTTACTTTGACTTTCCCCATCACAAGTTTCTCTAGGCAGTTTAAACCGATTATCCTCTTCTTACATTCTACAAATTTGTTGTACTGGAGACATTACGGTTGAAATTTTAAAACAATAAAGTATAATTTATTCCCGGAAACTAAGAATTCTTCCAGAAATCACTCGAGAAGAGTTAAAATAACACTGATCGTCGGATCCATTAGTCATGGTCATTAACGCGGTCACCTAAGGACAAATCATTAAACAGGGCTTGTTTGTTTTCCCACTCAGCTCCTTAACAGATGGGTGGGGCATCAGTAGATTGCTTCTGCCATTGAACTAACATGTGGCAGTTACGCCCCTTTATACAACCTCTCTATGTTGTCAGCGAGTACAATTTGAACGTCACACTCGACTTATATCTTGAATACCGTAATAATGCGGCTATTTGTGAACGTGTGAATGAGTAAGATGCGGGCTTTATTACGGATTTACAGTAACGTTTTTTGCAACTAAGATTTTACGGTTTCTCTTATGCGTATTTCTTCCAGAAATGGTACAGTTTTTCAAACGGATTTTTAAATTTCCATTTTAAGAACGAATTTATATATAATAATTTTCAAGGTACAGATTAAATTTTTAATCATAAAATCAATTTATTTTCCAGTAAGAATAACCATATTTTTAATTTTTTTTTTTTATCTTCTTTTATATATATATATATAGTACTATATAGATTTACACATCGTTCTTTGATCTGGTCAGAAAATAAGGTTTTTCACGCCGTTTTAACAATCTCCAGTTGACAATAAAAAGCATTTGATTGAACTGGAGACTTTCTGAAGATTTCAGCACCTAACTCAATCACTATTGAACATTTCCAATCTAGTGACAATTCCCTAGATGGCAAGTTTCCGCTTTGGAATTGTGGTTCATCAGCTTTCTATCTGGATTAGGTTTTAAACCATCAGAAGATATAAACTGCGGTAGAAACTCCGAAATTATAGGTTACACAAAAAATATCTTGAGAGATACCGAATGAGGCTTCTATTTTGGAGTTGATTCAACTTCATTTTTGTAGTAGCGTGAACCTGTTAAGAATCGAAATAAAAAATAATAATGAGCATGTTCTTCGACTTTCAATCAGTATCATCTCATTTAAATACCCGTAATCGCCAATTAATTTATACTAATGTTATTCAGTGTTTTCTAACCTTAAAATCGAGTAAAAAAATTAATAATAAATTAGTGACGATAAAATTCGGGAATTAGTCTCATTATCATTATAGAAGAACTAAATCAGATTTAGTTCTCGATTTTTTGGGGGTAAAATCGAAATTACTCTTCCATGTTGAGCAAATTGTAATTAGCAATATAGAAAAGAAGTAGGTAGCGTATAATGATAGAAATCTTTGTTGCATCATTACCTTGAACAAAATGCATTCCAGTGCTTTTTAAGAGTAGGATAATTAGAATAATGTCCAGGAGATGATCCTTAATGTCAAAAGGAGTTCTTTGAGAAATGTATTACAGCATATCGGTGTGGCCTAATTGTATTTGGCAGTATCTTGTTCACTAAAGATCTGTTATCTACTATAGAGTCTCGTACACGAAATAGTTCCGTTGTTTTATCCTGGGTCACGTTTTTCTAGTAAACTCTTCTTCTTAATTGTCCTTGGTAAATTTATTATAAAAATTTTTTAAGATTAAATGAAAAATAACTTAGGTTTTCTCTACTTGCACGTCTTAATCAATTATCGGTTATTTTATTGAGACGTAATAATGAAAAAGAGCTGGATTTATTCGTCCAGAGCTTCCGATGAAACGATGATTGCTTCGCATAATTTTGTAGATCTTTGCCGTGTATCAACAGGTATATCTGGACTAAGGTTACAGCCCTTTTGCTGGGGGAAGAAGCAAACCTCGATTACAGTGTGCACTTTCAATGCTCCATGACTTAGTCTGAGCTATTCCGACATCAATCTTCGTCTGATTGTCGACGTTGAGCGTATGTTTAGGATAATTACAGCAACGTCCGTGCCTGAGTCTACCGACTAGCCTTAGGCCCTGACTAAACCTCCATTAACGTGCTTCTTGCTAAGAAAAACTAACCTTCACTATCGACAAACTACAGCCAGGTGTATTGCCTACGTAAAATGTACGCTACCACCACAACTCTAAATGTAAATCCAACAAGTAAACTACAAAGAAATCTTATTCATCTTCATAATTACTGTTTAATAATCATAATTTATAGTTCTACGTTTTCTATTCCACTAAAACAAATGGAAGCGATTTTCTTTCGGAATTCTAAATTTGTTTTCTTTTTTTATGATTTCTATGTTCTCCACGAAACATTATCAACTTTATTTTTATAAGCAAATAAAATCCGAGAATTAATTTCGGGAAATCGTTGCAAATTTTCTCAATTAAATGCTTTATTAAAACGGAACGAGGTAACTCACTCTGATCGATAGAAATGAATTTTGAATTATTGGCTGTCTATACAGTTATAGCTGTAAACGATGATGATTTTCTAACGTGTTTACTCGAACGGAGCACTCGATACATAGCCTACATCCCTGCTATTTTGCGAATTAATCAGTTAAAATTACTATTTCGCTAAATCGAAACAATGTTTACCTGTAAGCAACCCTTACAGATTAATTGCCTCCGGATTAAACGATTAAATTATACGTTTAAAACATAATAGACAAATTTCTATCCGTCTAACTAAAACATCGTTTATATCAATTTAACTTAAAATATTTCCGTAGACATAAATTTAAACATTTCTCTGTAGCTTTAAATCAGAAAATGAATAAGATTTTGGACTAACTGCTCGAAAATATTAAGAACGAAAATTTATTAATTGCCAGATTTATATTTATGCAAATTATCCAAATAAATAAAGTCAAACAAAGTCGTGATTGCTGGAGAGGAGCGCTTTTTTTTCTTTGCAATAGTTTGTCATCACAAATGGTTTTTAAATGTCTAGCATTATATTTCTAGTGGTATATGTTTTCAATGTTGCGAAAAAGCCATTTTGAAAATATTACTGGACTCCATTATGATTATGAAATCAATATTTATTGATAGGTTGTCTACTAAAATTTTTTCTTATAAACTAACCATGGCTAAATAAATATATATATAATATTTTTATCTAATATTTTTATAAAAAGATATAGAGCGAGTTGGCGGCATTTATCTCCGAAAAAACATGTGGAATATAGTGCTAGAGATTATTCCTTACGAAACTACTATCACCTGGTAACTTCCATTCATGGTTATTTTATTACTGTAGTTTCGTTTTCCTGAACGGCAAAACCCAGCGATAAACTAATGTGTTATATATATATATATTATTTATTCATCTAATAATATAAAAAATATCGCTTTGTAATAGATTTCTCAAGCGAATCGCAGTCTATATTATTAAGTATCACTACAAAATTGTTCTCGTAAAATGTTCCTTTTACGATTTAATCGGGAAACGGATTTCGAGGATTCTTTTCGCTAAAGGTGTACAATTTTCAAAAGTAATTTATTCAAAATCTTTCTAAATAACATATATTTTCTTTCATATATTTAAACTTTATATACGTAACGATGCGAGTAGAGAAGTAAGTGGAACAATAAAAAAAAAATTGTAAGGTTAATATGAGATTTCTCGCTGCGTTGACACAAAAGTTGGTTCATATTAAAAATTAGCATGTCTTATTCATAAAATTGAAAAATGATTTTTGAAAATCCTCTTCTTAATAAAGCTGCTGTTGGGTGTTCCCTGGAGCAAGAAAGGAAAAAATTATGCTTTGTCAGGAATTCCGTTGAGGCTCCTCTGGGTGCTTGCGCCACCTTTACTTCACTGTTACTAATTTCAACAAAAGAACCATTTTCTATAGAGATTGGAATACATAAATTCTGCATAAGTTTTTATGCAACATATTTGAAAATTTAGATGTTAAAAAATTGTTAATTTTTTGTCTTTGTAATACGTAGCAAGATTTTTAATTTGCATTGGAGTGTGGCGAGTAGTTGCATATATAAAGTGTATTCTCTAGTCTTAAGATATCCCATCAGCGATCGGACAATTAACGGGCAACAGACAGATTGTATGTGTTGGCCTGCAGGCACTATTAGCAGTTCCTGCCCACATAGTTAGTGGCTAACTGAAGATGGAATGACCTCACAGGCAAACAGCTGTAAAAAATCGATTATTTGAGTCTGCAGCAGAACTACTTACATAACGTTGAAACTACTAAAAAGCCATCGAAATGAGAGAAAACGCTTTGGTAACACACATCTCTTTGTGCTTTAAAGACCTATTTTATGATTCGCTAGAGAGTTCACACTTACGAAATCGCTTTAAATATAAAAAGTAACGGGTTTTAAATTTAAGGGCAAACGGGGTACTGTGTGTGTACGCATGTATATTTATATATATAGATAGATAGATAGAGAGAGCTACCCGGTTGATAGAACCTCCCGCACTTATCAATATTCTGACAGTGATCCCCGTATTTTACATTTACGACATTTTGGTGACATTGCCTGTGCTGGGTCGGACATGACACTGACGATGCGTTGTTAGATAAGCTTGTCCTGACCTTGATCCTCCCAAGGTCAGCGAACTTTGCTAGTTTGGAGATACCCCCTCCCATTTGTTTGTTTTTCTCCTGCAGATGGCGTTCCTTCACGAAATGACCCCCGCGAAAGGATGTGAATGGACATCGAATTTTTCCATCTAGATCTTAAAAAGTTCTTCCAGCTTCACTTAAATATCAAATTTTTTTTTAGTTGCATTTTTATTATGGTTATAAAAATTCTCTAAGTATTCGATAAAGGTAACAATAAGATAGAAAACTGTAAAGTTAAATTAGTGCAACAGAGAATGCGAATCCATAAGTCATTCTTGTTCTAATTAGTTTTGTTCAATCTTTCGTTGCCAAACAAACTTTAAGGAAAGAGCTTTGGATACAAATTCCGATAATCTTTGCCTTTTTAAGAGAAAATTTTAATTCCTTGACAGAATTGATTTGGTCGAAGTCAAAACTATTCTAATTGCTTGAAATTTTCCTTAAAGCTACTGTTATAATTCTTATAATTACTTCGGAAGATTTTCTCTACCGATACAGTTTCGATTATTTTATTATTATTTTTTTTAAGTTTAGTGTGCATTTTTTGGTAATAGTTTCGTGAGGACACTTTCAACTTTAGAATTATTTTCAAACTAGTTTTCGTTACGGCTAGACGAACAGGCTATTCTCTTCCATAGCGAAAAGATAAGTTCAAAGCAAAACAATGTCCTTCCGAAACGAAAAAAGGAGGAGAGTTGAATCACTTCCAGTACGTGATGTCACGTGTTACTGTTATCGTACCGGAAGATGTCACTACTTGTTGTGACAGATATGACAAAGGCGGAAGTCAGTACTTCACAAGTACCGACTTACTATCTTAAACCGACTACAATTATATCCCACGATTCTCTCACAGGCACTTTACACGCAAAGAATGCAACCGAAGCTAAAAATCGAACAAAGAACAAATTTGAAAAATATCTTTTGCTTGGTTGAAGGATTAAGCAAAAATTATTAATTTCGACTCGACCAGCTTAGCGTTTTATAGAAGATCAATCAATGGATAATTAGCAAAGTTTTAAATAATAGAAAAAGGGAGAGGCAAGAGCAAACAAACGAGTGAAAGTAGATGGTGATAATATGCATTGAAGGATGTTCCCACCAACACCAGATGCACAGTCGTTTGGAATTAAAATGAGTCAAAGGGAGATTGTCTCCGGCACGAAGAGTGGAGAAAAACTCAATCCCGAACTCTAAATTAACGAAAAACCATTGGATTAATCGATAAAAGTTGTCCCTTCAAATGAGAGCTTTAAAAGAACGTCGTATAACTCACCTACCAAGCGTTTGTTTGAGATGCATTTTTTTTTCTGCGCCTCTTGTTTAAACTAAGAAACTTAAGGATTGCTTATATTTGAGTAGGTTAATTCTTTTCTCTCTGTGTGCGGAAACGTGACTTTAGCAAATCGTCTGGTGTAATTAGACTGAAATTTCAATAGTATCGACGAAAACCCTTGCATTTAAGATTTAAGCAAACCGAAAACAAAGCTTGATCAGTTTAAATCCGATTATTTTTTTAAATAATCTCTTGAGAATATTAAAAAAATCTATCTCCATTTTTTAATTCCACTTCGACTATTAATAAAATAAATAATTATTCAATTTTTAAATGTTAGAAAAATCCAAGCAGAATATATGCATGTAAGATTTTATAGCATTGTACCATCTACATTTACATTTCTTCCACTTACCATTTTCAGTTTCTCTGCCTCATTTAGCAGAATTTTCTTCTTATCGGTTCACTGTTAAATTAATTCAAAACTATAGAAATTTCAATAATTCTTAAAAATTTTCTCTTGGCCAGAATTTGAATTCCAAAATGGTCATCGATCTGGTAGATTTATTTATCAAGTTTTCTCACTTTTATCCTAAATTAGCATGAATTACCAGTAACATTCGGTTGCAAGATGCTATCCTGTTTATCGTTTGCACGTCACGGATATCGATTTTTTCTTATTTTTTTTCATATGATGGAAAATATGAAAGTCGGTATAATATTCAGTATATCTGTAGAAAGACGAATTTTCAATTTTATTTATTTATTTATTTTTATTTTTTCATCTTGTTTGCATGTTTTCAATATTCCTTTGCTTAGTTTGGAAGTAATATCGGAAAAAATCGATATTATCATCTTATAAAGTCTTCCGAAAGCGCAAACACCAAAACTTTCAATTCGTGAGAGGTCTAAAGGTGTTTCCATAATCAGTTAGACTAGAAGTATCCAGATGAAAAATTTAAATATAAAATAAATGATATATATATATATATATATACCATATAAAGTTTTACTATTCTAGACAAAAAAAATTGCTTTCTACCAACATTCCAGCATTAAAATATATTCGGGTATTATTTGGAAATACTCTAGAGTTCTTTAGTTTGGTGAGAAAACTTTCCCCAACTTTTCTGCAGGATTTCTAAACTTCAAGTTGTCAACAGAAGTGAGGGGAGAGCGGTGGACCATGAAATCCTTCTTGTGAAAGAAATTTGGACTGCAAGATTTACACTAGCTGGTCTTCTCCGTATAATGTATACAGCAAATAATTCAGTGCTTTGTGATTGATCAGGAAAATTCAACATGGGCGAGGTAGCCGATAATAATTCTATCTTGATTCGGTTTTCTCAACTGTGCTATTACAACCTAATTATTATTATTCTTCTTTTTTATTTTCAACTTGCGAGGGACATAATTAATTGAAATTAATTGTTAGATTAGATAAGAATGCTACTTGTTACTCATAATTTTTCATATAACAGAATGGGCATGTAATTTTTTGTCACAGAATGAGCTACTCGCTGCTTTTAACTTATATCACAGAATAGATTACTTGCTGCTTATAATTTTTATATAGATACTAGATTACTTGCTGCTACTTACTGCTTGTAATTTTTATATCACAGTATGGATTATTTGCTGCTTATAATTTTTTTAATATAAGAAAACAGCTTAATAATCAAATTAAAGATAAATTTAACTTGATTTTTAAATTATTTTCTATATTCTAAAAGTATTGATTTATGAATGATAAATATTTTAAACTTAAAATCTCGAATTTTTAATGTAGACTATATTTTTCGCCGAAACTAAAAATTAATTTCGGCGAAAAATAAAGTCTACGTGCATATATAAAATTCGAATTTTTTACAAGGTAATAATAATCGTATGGAGAAAGATGGAATCCATTTGATAGAACGTCACTCCAGAGAATTCTGGCAGAAAAAAGTTATTACAAAACCAAATCTTGTATTATGTATAGTATTGTGTTGAGTGATTAGCACTTCTTTCCAAATGGCAGCATCTATGATGTCATAGCGCAGGCACTGTGTCAATATTTGACTTTTGTGTTGTCCGCGGGTGCTATAAAAAAGAATAAGGTGGCAGTGCACGATCCTATGTAATTTCGTTAGCATGTCCCCTAGGGATCTGGATGGACCCCAATGTTGCTACGGGGATGTTGACGTCACAATGGGGGATAGTTTTATTACAGATTTCTATCGATGGGATCAGCCCTAGACCACGTGGCTGGTATATCCGGAAGAAATAGGAAGAGCCGATGAAAAATGGCATTAAAACTATTGTTAGCAGCAAAATAATTCTAGAAATATGTTAATCCGTTCGAGTTCCTTTAGGATTAGGCCCAAACCGAAGAGAGACTCATTTTTAAGCGCTGCTCTAAAAATCCTTTCCGAAATAATCTTCTGTTTAATTTAATTCGGTAATTTTTTTAAAATAAAATTGATTTTAATTCAAATTTAAAAAGCCATTCCACACGAACGGCAGAGGAAAAAAAATGTGCTCGATCAATCATAAATCCGAACCAAACTGACGTTCTTGCATATAAATATTTTAAACTCGAGTAAACTGCACCATTTCTTTTGGATATAAAAATAAAATGCAAAATATTTCGTGGAAAATAATTCTCATTCGACAAACACGCTATTATGCTGTTCGTTTTACCCTAAATAGCAGCTAATTTATAAAAGCTGCAGTTAAATTTTAATCCTTCCATTTTTATATAGCCTTATGAATATGAAGCCGAAGATCTTGCATTTTTTTTTTTTTTATGAGAAAAATTTTGTTTATGCATTATATTTTACTTTTTTTTTTTTTTTTTTTTATGAGAAAAATTTTGTTTATGCATTATATTTTACTTTTATATGAACTTTCTGTAGCAAGAGTAGGGTATTCTATTTTTACTAAGTTTATCGATTTTTATCTGTTTTTCGCCCCTCTCTTTGTTAAAATCATTTCATTATGTATGCTTTACTACACTCAAAATTTACGTGCGTAAATTTTTATGGCGAAAATAAACGTGCAGATTTATTATTTAATCCAAAAATTTACGCGAATTACCTTCGTGTTTTAATGGAAATTTATATTAGAACTATTCGCCAATTTTGCGCTCAATTTTTCGTCGCCATCGATGAATATTATGCGAATCTCAATGATATTTCTATCCGTAAGAATATCGACAAAAAAAGCGGAAAAAAATGCCGATAGTTGGCTGTCAGTGCAAGACAATCGTCACTTTCTCAGCTCCATTAGAACAAAACATTTAGAGAAATATCTGGAGGCAATAGAAAGCGCTCCCTCGAGTATGAAAGTTTATAACGAACTATTCGAACCAATATAACTGGACAGCTGATAATACGTCGATTTTTCTCGATAGTTTAATTCGACCAATCAAACGTAAGAGGAAGTGACGTCTAGCAGTAGGCGGTGCACGGTGGCGAGGTCCCAGGATCAGTCAAGCTGTCTGCAGAGTGATGGCGACGTCTGGACTTGCCTGGTGGACATTATTCGCTCGGGTCCTGCTTCACTTTTGGCAAACGTCTGGCAAACAGGGTGAGTTGACTGCTTTTTGTTTTTTGACGTCCCGTCCAGTGGATAGTTGCCAAGTCGTTTGCCAACAAGCAACCTGTGATTATTAGCATCCCCGCTCAAATGGTTTATGCGCACCCGTTTCATTTTCTTCCATCATTTCCACTTTACGGCTTTATAACTGGACTAGTAGCGGGCCGAACGCTTTCTACTCGTCGAATCGGGCCCGACCAAGCGCTCTGTGCTACTCTGTTATGATTGTAATCGCTCTAACTGGAACATTTTTAGCTCTTTTTGGGTTGGGCCACTCGCGAGCTGGAAAGACAAGTTTGGTATGCGATCTAATGGCCAAGATAAAACTTCCAGAAAATCTTATTTTTGCCAAGCTGTTTAGAATCGCTTTTATTGCGTGTTGATTGAACACGAACAATTTTTTTATCTTTTTTTAAAAGATGTCGACTTTCTAAGCGTACAAAAACCGATCAACCTCCTCTGCTTTTTTAAATTCTAAACAATATAAATATTTAATGGTACCTTAGCATGATAGAATATATTTTTTTCTAATTATTGATTTTCCTGCCATGTTTTAAATTTTCATTTAGATAGATTTTGCTTGTCAAACGAAACCAAGAGCCCCGATTTAACTGGAGAACAAATGTCTCTCTCTCTGTTCAGACGAGCAAGGTGACATCCATGGGTCGTTATCGGAGCGAAAGAAATAGAAAACCGACGAAATGGCAAACAGAACAAACTAGCCCGGGGCGCTTTTAAACTTTGGTTCTAATCCATTCTTTGTTTGTTAGACGTTTGGTGCTAGTTTCGGCATCGGATCGCCAAGTGTGAAATTGTAACTTTTAAAACTACAATGGTTGTCACCTTTCTCAATAGAACAATGCATCTGGAGCTGGAATAGTTGGTCAGCACCTAGCATCTGTTCTATTGTTGTGCTTTGCTGCATTCAAGCTCTCTTTGAAGACTAATACTTCAATTTTATTTCGGTAAAATAGCGATTGTCAGGATACTTTCCTCTACCACAGGATGAGGATTATTTTTATCGAGGGGGTGAGTCAAAAATGGTATGAATAGGCCTAGTATGAAATTTTCCGAAAACAACTGGAAGGATAGATAAACGAGGCGTGACTACACGAGTTGGATAATCATAGCATCATCGTGTGGAGAATTTCCTTCTCCTTTAACTCTACTATGCCGTGACTTGACTCTACTCAACTATTTTGTATGATAAGCATTCCACCGGTGTTATGTTCATTCTGTTTGTTTTGCTGATTCTACATCGATAGTAAATTAAGTGCAAATTGGCAAGTCCTAGTCTCCTTTTAAATAAATAATAAAATGGTCCTGTCGATCGACAGCCTGCTAAATATATTTAAGAACCAAATGCCTCCATTACATATAGGAAAAAAAGGCAAGGAGAATGTCAATTTTATACTAAAGTAGTCCTTCTTTACTTGCGGATGAAATCTTTTCTGTTGGGATAATAATAGAATGCAGTCATTTCCCAGAATCGAAAGAAGTTTTTTTGTCTCGAGCCGAAGGCAGTTTATTCGGACATTCAGATCCTAAATATAGCAAGGAAGAGTTTCACTTCTGTTTTCCCACCAACTTCCGAACAATTTCTTTTCCAATGGAATGCATTCGGTACATGGTATGACTCTTCTGCACTACCCCTTACAACAAAATAAAGTTCAAGCACCATTGTTTTCTCTATCTAAAGATAAATTTCTTGTTTCTTTCTCGGGCATCGCCTCTATTTACTCCGCTACAAGTAATTCAAAATTCACGTAGGCAATTTACTATGGTTTAAATAATTGATTGGATAAAAAATTTAAAGTGTGCGAAATGCGTTTTATGACTTACCACCTATTGAAAATTTAATTAAATGTCAAACTTATACATATACTGTATATATATATATATATATACAGATATATGAATACGTTTTAAAAAAACCTAATAAATCAATTCTGTTGTTGGATAATGTTTGCGATTGGTAGAAATTTTCCCTCCAAAAATTTAAAAATCGGTTTAACGGTCGCACGGGTTCATTCGACTGGTTTCTTATCGTGATCATTCACGTATTACTTCAGATAGGAGGATGCACTTCTCCATCTGGTTAGATAGAATTTCCCAATGGTGTTTGACTGGTAGAATATGTATTATTTAAATCGATTGGCGAGAGAATAGGTCACTTGCCATTGATAACTGCAGTTTCCCACAAAATAGGTCGTTTAACCGAAGAAAAGACGTTATTGCTGCAAGACGAATGTCTGAATACAAACCATTTCAGTTTTCTTTAAAAATTATAGATCTCTGACCAAAAACAATTTTAATAATAGATATTTTTAATATGAAATATAAAATATTTTTGAACAATTAAGCATAGATAAAGACTAATATAACTTAATTGGGAATATGTTTGTTATAAAATGTAATATGTAACAAAAGACATTTTTTATGACTGTTCTAAGACATTTATATCCAGTTGTTTGAAGGTTTATTTGAAAATTTAAAAATATGTGCAACAAGATATCATTGTAAATTCATTTCTATGTTATACTTTTTTTTATTTTTACATAAAATTGGAGAGAAAAAATTTTCAAGAAGAAGAAGAGCCTTCAAATTTGTGGCATTATGGATCCGGACACATGGCTGCGTAGTAAAGCATTTGCTTATCATCTTGAAGAATTCGGGTTTAATTCCAGATCCCACATTTCCAGTTTTTCGAGAGAGGTCTGGATTCGGCCGTTAAACTCTCTCCTTCAATTTTTCGATTGATCACATTATGGGTGATAACCAGCCCATGACCAGTTATAAAAATGGCTGCTGTCAAATATATCTCTCATGTGAGTCAGCGGAGTAATTCAAATCAACCAGCACCCACAGAGAGAGAGAGAGAGAGAGAGAGAGCGAGCTTTTTTTTGCATAATGCTGCACAGCCGCCTTCTAATACTTCTAATACTGCTGTTATAATAATAAAAAAAATAGGTCCGATACGGCTCCAAATATAAAATTAACCAGATTGCACTATTATTGTACTCATACAAACTACACACGATGCGCTACCATTATAAAATATTCAAAAGTAATCTCAATGTGGGATTAACATAATAAATAACTCAAACCACGTTGTTATAAAATATTTCGAAGTAAAGCTTCTGCCATTTTATAAATACAAAAAAAAAATTAAATTTTGTACGAAGCGGCATTTTTTTTTTTTCTTTAAATAATTGAATTTTGACGATAATCCTGTTTAAGAGAACTCTACTTGTTTTGAATAATTAAATAATGATGATATTATTAAAATAGGTTAAAACATTTTGCAATATTTTTATTATTAAAAAAAAATTATTAAAAGTTAACAACGCGAAATTCGTAATGCTGTTATAGTATTAAACTTAAAATCGTACAATTACAGAAAAAAAATATGTAGAACTGATACTAAATAAATTTTATACCAAAATAACGTCGGTATGTTAACAGAACCCATTGCATAAACTAGGCGATGCTACTATAATATTAAGTGGATATAAAATATATAGTAGGCCCCTACACGTTATCAATATTAAAGTAGTTATAAAATATTCAAAACTAATCTAATGTATTTTATAAGAATAAACTGAATTCTGATTCGAAACAACGCTATAAATTTTAATACTATTGCTAAATAAAGTCTTTTTCGGTAATGTTAAAAATATTAAGTAAGAATTTTCTGTGTATATTTATAATTAAAATTAATACTGTGTTACTGTTTATTTTAACAGATGTAATTTATTTTGTATTACTGTGTCCTTGCAGCCAAATATAACCGCACTAAAGTTGTGTTATATAACCTGATATGAATTATAATAATATTACATAATTAATTTTATAAAACTTAAATGTCGAGACATCAAAATGTTTGTTTTCGTGCGTTTAAAAAGGCATTGACCGAGTCTAAATGCTATTACAGTAACATAAGTTCTGCAGCTTTTAGAAATTAAAGAAACATTCCGGAATTTGTGCATATCGACTATTTTGAAATATTTTAAGTCATACACACAGATTTTGGAGTTTTTCTTGCAGATATCCCTCAAATTTTGGAATATTTTTGTTCATATTCACGAAGTTTTGAATTTTTTTTTTTATATGCTATATATTCACAAATTCTGAATTTTTCTTATTCATATCCATGAATTTTGCAGTTTTTCTTATATAATGTTTATCCATACATTATTATTATTATTTTTTTTTTGTATATCAAAATATTTTGAATTTTTTATTGTACATATTCACAAATATATGCATTTCGAAAGTTTTTCCTGAATAAATTTATTGTATGCACAAGAATACCAATCTATAAAATTCTGGAATTTTTTTTGAACATATCTTAAAATTTTGAAATATTTTTGTTTATATCTACGAATTTTGGAATTTTTCTTATATGCTGAATATCCACAAATATTGAATTTATTTTTTAAATAAAAATATTAAAAATTTTGGATATTTTTATTATTCTATATATATTCACAAATATGTTCGTTTTGGATTTTTCCGGAATAAATTTATGGATATGCAGAAATTTTGGCATTTTATCAAGGAAAATTTATGTACGACAGTGCAATAATATTAAACCAATCTTAGCGTAAAAGCTGGATGCAATAATTCCATAGAATAACCAAAGAAGAATAGTTGAACATCTAGAATTTCCGTTCTCTTAAATTTGCATAATTAAGCAATAAAAGATCCTGTTAAATTTTTGAATTAATAAAAGGAACGAAAGGAGAGCTGATTAAAATTCGGTTGCTGTAAGAGGCAATATACCACCTTCTTTATTATGGACGTTAATCTGAGCTCTTGGGCTCTAAAAGATTGTGGCAAACTAATGTAAGCTGACTATAAGAGTTTCAGGGTGCTTGCTTTGATGTGGATATGGTCCATTAGTATCCTGTATTGTGCAATAAACAGCAACGCCGTGCATCGTATCTTATCCATTCTGACGGTTTTTCTCCAACTAAAACTTTGATCATCTTCGGTGATATCCAAAATTTTACTCACTTCTGAAGGATTTTCAGTCATCGAAGTTGGAAACACTTTCCTAAAACTCTCTTCTTGATAAAAAATATATATATATATATATATTCGCTCATATAATCATAAACGCAAAAACTATTAAAAAGAAAAAAGAAAAACTGCTATTTTCTGCCAAAGATCAAGACGTTTTGCAATATCAGTTTATTTTTTATTTTATGATTTATAGTCAATAAATCGTGCAACTGCATCCCAAATATAGAATATCATTTAAATATGAACAGTTTCTTCCCATCATTTTTTTTACTGTATAACAATTTATAGATATCGATTTAATGAAATGCGATATGATAGCTATATCCAATAGACTATTTGTGATACCCACATGCAGTTATAAAATAAAAAAATAAAAAAAAAAACATTTTATTTGGTTTTCAGTTCGATTTTCGCTAGCAACTAGCGAATTATGCGTGTATATAGACTTCTATATGTATTATTTTATCTGAACTTGTGTACAGGTCAAGCCAGTTTGCTCAGATTAGAAACGGGTCGAGAATGAATCAAAATACAATATGCAGATTTTTCTCCTCCCCTCTCTCAAATTTTTTGATTCTTTATTTTAAATAGAATTCGACCGCAAAAAAAAAGCTTAAAACAAATAGAAAAAAGCGTGTTTGTAGAATACGGAGAAGAGACTAATCGGATCAATTTTATTCGAAGCATTAAACAAATACAGACTTATACATTATTGATGAAATAGTACTGTTTATTTTGTATATTTTTGTGACGGTTGGAAAGGTGAAAAGGTTTCTGCTTAACTGATCAAACAAACATTATCAATCACTGTTGTAAACAATAGTTTTTGTAACAGCTCACGTGTATTGTTGAAAATGTCACATCAATGCAGGAGCCCCAATAGATCATGGCACTGATTCTAGAAGATAGGCAGCGATAGATTTCCTTTTTTTTTCTTTTTTTTTAATCAAAACTAGCTGCAACGTGGACTATAAAAGCACCAATTGAATTTACTCTCCAGAAACACTATTTTTCTTTCAGTCGAGTAGACAAATATGAATCATCTCCTATTGCTACTTTTCCAATTTAAATACTTTCTTCATCTAAACTTTTAATTAAACTTCTAGCTTTTTTTTTTTTTATTTTATTTTTTAAACTGCAATTTATATAGTAAATAATTCTATTTTAGTGATATATATATTTGTTTTAAATCCGGGTTTTATAAACTAAGTCTGGTTTTATTTAAAAGTTAAAATTAACAAGAATAGCGGCAATAAAAATTTAGTTGGCGAAATTTATAGCGTTGCGAGTCATTTTAATCCGGACGTTAATAAAAATTAGATAAAGAACAGAAAATTATATTATGAAATTTTTATTAACGTCTTTTTCTTTTTATAAATAAACGTTAAATGGCCTTACAGTTTCAAAATAACTTATTAGAGAGTTAAAATTTTATTATGGGTTTATAACTTTTAAAAATTACAAAAGTTATGATGTTTATTTTTTGAGTTTCAGAAAATAATACCTGTAATTGTTTGAACTCCATTAATTTAGTTTTTTTTTTTTTTTTTTTTTTTTTTTTTTTTTTTTTTTTTTTTTTTTTTTTTTTTATTTTTTTTTTTTTTTTTTTTCTTTATAAAATAATATTATTTCTTGTCGAGTTTATTATTCTAGAAATAGAAATAATGCAGATTTTTTCTGTTGTTGTTGTTGATGATGATGTTATATGCAGCCGAAACTTTAAAAAAGAATGGCCTATTTATCATCAGAGAAATTTATCAATCAATATTTCACTAAAATAGACTTTGAGTATCCATAAAATAGCCTTACATAAGAAAATGGTACAAAAATGGGATTGGGTGAGTGATGTGGATGATGGATCAAGAGCATCTTAGGTATATTGCATCAGGCATCTGGTAAAAGTCACAGAACATACGGTGTACATAGGCCTACCATAACTATAGATTTTTTTTTTTTTATTTTATATACAAACTTGAGATGCGGGAAAAATGTATATTAACAAAATTATATAAAAGAAAAAAATAACGATAAAAGCATGCAAAGTATTTTACTTTTGATAAGACTTATTTCCACTTTAGAAATTTTCTTTCCAAGTTTTTTTTTTTTTTTTTTTTGCTTTAAAGTTTTGTTAGAATTTATACTTTTCGTTAATTTTTATTTATAACAATAATTTGCTTAGCTAATTTATCTCGAATTTTATTTATTTATTTTTCAAGTAGAGAATATCTGCTAATTGCATTTTTGAACAAATAGTAATTTAACTAATTACGCAAATAGCAGAAAGGAATGCTACATTCCTCTGTTAATATTATCTTTAAAATAACTCAGTTTTTCCATAATTGACTACATAGCAGTGGGTAGCAGACTAACTAGTAGTTTATTGATTCATAATTGATCTTTGGCTATATCAAAGCATAATAAAGACAATTTCGTATTTTTTCTTCTTTTTTTTTAAGTCAATAATATTGTTTACTTCGTAATAAAATTTTTATGTTACTTCTGATTAAGTATAAATTTTAAATTTTGGCTTTTCTATTCGAAGAAATATTCGTGAATGATAAGTAATAAATATTTAATTTTAAAAACTGTTTTGTAGCCATTTATAATTTGTGCGTTTTAGTTGTTTTCTGGGAATTATAGTTTCAGATGGGGGAAAAAAAATCTCCTAAAAATTCTTGTGAAAGGATATTTGCTTGGTTTTCAAGGATAATTTTTACATTTCCTTGAAACATTATCCTATAATTATCTTAAAAAGACAAGACGAAAGAAGATTCATAACTCCAAAGATAAATGAGAATTTTTCTTCTTATATTATTTAGAAAGACTGGATCTGAAGGGGAAAAAAATTATAAATATTCTAAAATATGCTGTTTTTATAGTTAAAGATTTAATTGTACATAATTCTAAAAGTTAAAGAATAAGTATGAAAAAATTCCGTTAACAACGCTTGGAAATTTTTCTAAAGAATTTTGAGTGAACAGCCAACGATCTGAAGAATTTTTTTTTTAAATGCATGAGATGGATTAAGATATTGGAATACTATCTGTTTCTGGAAGATTAGAAGGCTGGAAAACAATCTCCTGACAGATTAGAACACTCCCAAAAGAATGTTTGTCTTTCGAGGATTAGTAAGTCTCCAAAATATTATCTATTGGCCCTTTGAAATCGCTTTATCACTTATCGCAAATAAATATTTTAAATAGAACTCGTTAAAAGCATTTTGAAGTTTTGTTAAATATAAAGACTTACATTTTAATTTAACACAAAAGGGGAAAAAAAAATTACTTAACACGAATCGCTTATGAATACAAAGATTTTAATGCCTCTCCTCTTAAATAATCATCGACGTCTACCTATTAAATATTAATGATAAAACAGCTCATTAGTTTACTCGCTACGTCAGATATGGAATAATTTTAAAAACCATTACGCAAAATTTGCATTTATATGCAAAAACTATCGCCGTATTAGAGTATAATTTGGGAACTCGACCTATTATTATATAGGTTGCTGCGAGGAATTTCGGGCGGATTTTTCTCCTTCCCTCGTTTTGTTTGCTTATTAAGTCCTTATATATTTAGTTTTCGAAGTATTTAGAATTTAAAGAAAGAAAAAAAAATTGTATATATATTTATATAGGTACATAAAAAAACGAAGGTAAATCTATTGGGCTCATTAAAGGTTCAGGTATTCAAGGAATGATAAGTTGACATGCACCGTAGGGACGAGAACAGATCTTATGGTGCGTGACCAAAGATGATTGTTGTCACGACATTAACTGCAGGTACAAAACACGAACCGGTGCTGTTGGGAAAATGTCGATCTGCTGCAGGAACAAGCCTTTTTGTAGAAGACAAGGGTCAACAATTTTGTTGCCCCAAATCCCGAGCGATTGGCTTTCTTTGACATCGTTTCTTTTCTGGAATCATCTGTAGTACATTGTGTGCTTTCATCATATTTATTTTCCACCTCTGTAACATTAATTGAAAATTTTATTTCTGATTTTAACTTGCCTATTATCTTTATTGTTTATACTTTCTACAACGCTTTTGAAATATTAATATACAAGATTATCGTTTATAAAGATGCAATGTCATTAATTACGACAATTATTTATTCATATTATCTTTTATTGCATTTAAACTAACTCCTAAAGGATTTTTTCATGAGTTTTTATTCATATATACTATTTTAATGCAAATATAATATTAGGAGAAGTCTTACATGAGCGAAGGGAATTTAATTATTTTAAGTTTAAATGGTTTAAAAAAAATTGTTTTTCATGAAAACAAATCATAGGTTTTTTTTTTTTTTTAAGTTAGTTATCCGAATCTGTATTGTTTCTTAAGAGAAAGAGAGAATTTCTTATATGTGATTCGTATTAATTGCATTTATTAAGTCAGAATGCAGAAAATTTCATACATATTTGGGAATAAATGACTGCTACAAAGTCTTTTTCGCTTGTCGAAATACGAGTGACACGATTCGTGTGCACCGTTTATACGGACAAGTTCGTTTTATGAATGTTATCGTTACGCACATAAGGACATTAGTTCTGAATCTCTGCTTCTTGCCTGGCTGCACTCGGTTCTTCCGCCTGGCGATCCGTAGACGTGCCCTATCGTAGCCCTCAGTTCTTCAATCAGCACTACTCTTCCAGCTTGTTGTTTCTACCAGTTCGTGCAGTCTTCCATACAACGGCATTCACTCATCCAATTCTGAGTCATTCCGAATCCTACAATCGGGATTAATTACATAATTTACGAAATGAATTGAGTAGGATACTTATGATCGCTTTGGTGTGGTCTACACGCGTGCTTCGCATTTTATTCATTTTTTTTCTGTTCCATTTCAGTGGCACGTTGCATGGACTCGGTGACATCATTTGATCTTCCGATAGTTGTACGACAGCATGCCTGACCAGCGCTATACTTCTAGTCATATCTCTTCAATTTTCAATATCGCATGATACTAGCTACTTCGATGTTAGTTGGACTTTCGATGTTATTACTTTAATTAATCTACACAATAACGGACACCTTGTATTGACCTATCTGCCGATAAATCTTATGAATAATTGAAATTTGAAGTTTTGTTATTTTTACCTCTATACAGTCAATTTTTCCGATACATTATTAAGTGTTTACTATCGGAACCACCTCTCACCAAAAAGTATGGCCAAATCCTTTTAGTTATTGATTTCGCCAAGTTTTGAACTTTCGAACATAAATATTTTCCCAAGTCTCGGTAATAGCTAGTTGGAGACATCTTATTCTAAGAATTGCCTTCTTTCTTAGCGATATACGGGGAATAAAATATTCTCTGGAGGTTCTCACTCGCATTTAATTAGATTCAAATCTGCAAATAATCGATATGAAGTGGAAATATGGCTCCATTCAATTTTCGATATATTCGATTACACAAGTTAGTGAAATTTTTATGAACCACGTCAGTTTATGGGACCATCGCCATAATTCTTTAGGACGTTAACCTTTGTCAATCAAATTTAAATAAGGTTTGACAAGCTGCACCGTTCTATTTCAATCTTTCAGCTAAATCGGAACAGAATATGTTAACTATCGAGTCGTTCAAGATTAATATCTTTTCCTTTCTAGAAGCAACTTCCCATTAATGTTTATGCATTATTCGATTGCTTTCACTCGTTCTAAAAACTCGATTTTCGGAAAATTGCTTGATTTTTTTTTTTCATTCATATTGTTATTATTAAAAGTTTCTTCGATTCGAAGTTATTTTTAAGATCCTAAACGATCATTATTTACAAAAGAGCAGTATAAAAAAAAACAAAGTCGATTTCGTTTCATAATTAATGAATCGGTTCAAAACTTGTTTACTCTCATTTAATACTTTTCAGAAGTGGAGTTTTAAAATATTTAATAATTTTAAATTTAATTTACCTGGTGGTTTTGTTAAACACACCAGTTTGTAACAGGCTCCATATTTTATGAAAGAGGGAATAATAAATAAATAAATAAAAGTTAAAAAAGCGAAACTATGGCCGCATTAACGTCGTTTAGAAATTAGAATTTCCAGACTCGTTCGTGACCATAAAAATTACAATATTTGTTACCTTTTTTATGAAAGTGATGATTGATTTATAAAATTATGACATAAATTGAAAAATTAATATTTTATTCGAACTAGATCCGCTTCTGCATATTGAATCTTGCAACCGAGTCCTCCATTCTGGCATATTTTTAATATGACATTCATTTATTCAGACGGTAATTTTTTCCGAATTACCTAAGAATTTTCGATAATATTTAAACGTAAAAATTGATCAAAAAAAAAAGAAAAAACATTTCTTATTTTTACTAATCCTCAGCTAGGGGATGTGGATGAAAATGCCTAGCGCTAGGATCAAAAAAAAAAAAAAAAAAATCGGGAATTTTTCCCGATCACTTCCGGAAAATAAATTTGAGATGGCAAACGTGGAAATTCCAATTCTGGATAAATATTTAATTAAGTGATAGATGAAGTTTTAAAAGTTTAATTAATAATCGATTTGTTTTTGGGTAAGTTATAAGGCGCCCAAAGGAAGAAAGCATTTCGATTTGCTCGCTACATTTGCCACATCAACCACGGAAATGGAAGACGTGTTTCTCTGACATAACTTTAAGTGGAATATAGACAGCACGGAGAGAGCTGCCCTTCCATTTATCATTCGTTCTTAACAAATTTACTAAGATTCTTACTTATGCATACATGCATACTTATAGGCTAAAATCTAAAGTGTTTTTTTACGTAAAGATGATTTTCCATCGATTAAATGTCGATTCCGAAGCTAAAAGTCAAATTGAATTTTTTATATTACCAAATTTAACTGTCAACTTTTATCATAACTTTCCACGTCAAGTTTTCTATTAAATATTGATTGGTGTTGCATGAACACTTTACTATCCGGTCGATAGAACTACAACTAGGGATGATTTATTTATTTGTACGAGTTATTCTGATGTGCGACCCATAAAGCGATGGCTTAGCAGCAGCCAACGCCATTCTAGTAAGCCATTCTTGGTGTAATTAGTTAATGAATACTGCTACACACTCTTGATATGTATCGAATTGTGTCCCGAGAGCCGAACAGACCGTGAAGGCTCACCATGCAATATAATATAAGGCCAGAGCCATCAAACTTTAAACGCAATTAAATTTATTACCGGTTAAGGAATTTCTACCTTTATATACGTATATATATTCCTAACGTTGTTCTTTACTTTTTAAGCTGCGATTTAGTAATATTTTTGCCAATAGAAGAAGAAAAATCGTTTACGATGGGAAATCAAATTTTCTTTCTCCAATCTTAGTAAAGTAAAAAAAAAGTTACAAAAAAAAGTCAATTCGATGATCGACCGTCAATTATCGTCGATGCCTGCAGGGAATTTGACAGATTTCCAAGAGAAAAACTTCGAGTAAAATGAGATGCTGCAAATATAGACAAAGATAATCGTTGTTTAGAGAATTGAGGGTTTACATAAAACGACTCCATGAGATTTTCCGATATTACTCGTGAAATTTTCTATGTGAAAACAAACAAATCGTTAATACAACAGCAGAAACTTTAAAGAATAAATATTCGCTCTGATAACTATGCATAGAGCAGTATATTTATTTAAAACAACTATTTTTCCCCTTTGTCGTTTGTTAGAAATTCATCATTAACTCCAGTTATAAGAAGTCAATTATTTTGATAAAAGGAACAGTATCCTCTTTTATAACCTTACTTAATAATAATAAAAATTTATATCCAGATAACATTGAGGCAACTGCTTATATGAAATTTTAAACATTTCAAACATTAAACTTTCACATCTAAAATTTTGAAATGTTTTTCTTAGTTCTCTTAGTTTCTCTTTACTGGAAATTATTTATTTATTTATTGACCATCAAAACTTATAAACAAACTCGCTTGGATAAAAGAACAAAATACTTTTCTTGTTCCTCTATTTACAACAGAAATTTCTGTAAGATGATTCCATCTATTTACAGTTTTAATAATAATTTTTATATAAAATTACGAAGAGATTTCATATAAATTATCGAATTTATTAGAAATTCATTAAAAAGCACTGAAATGGTTGACATAAATGAAACGTGTAAGTTAGCGAATATATTCTAATTAGTCTCCAAAGATTCAGTTATATAGTTTGAATCGTTTTGAAGGCTTTAAAGAGATGAATTGGCTACATTTACTAGCATAATCTCATTTATATTATAATTGTTTAAGATAGATAGACGAAGATAATTAGAGATGATCAGGAAAAGCAAATAATAAGTTTAAAGCAAACAAATTATGCGGAGAAACCAGCAACTACCGGTTTTCCTACTTGTCTCTAGTTTCGACATTTATTTTTTTTTATTTATTTTGTAAGAAGCAGACATATCTGAAGTTGGCCATAAAGCGAAAGGATTCTCTTTCTTTGCATTACTAGGCATGTATCTAAACACATCAGGTTAAATCTCTTCCGAGACCAGGTTAAATCCTTCCATCGAAACACCGGATGGTATCCCTATATTGATCCAATGGAGGGTAGGTCAGTAAAGATTGTTCAATGATCGACGGGCCAAGTAATTCTCCAGCTGACCTCACTACTACTCTAAAAATATAAAACGGAGAAATGAATACTCAAAAAACTCCCTATTATATTACATGATATCAGATATCTTATGTAATGGCATCTTTGAAAAACGCCTGCAAATTCTGTTTTTTTTTTCCTTTTCTAATCGGAAAAATATCTGATAGAAACTTCACCTTCATTTTTGCCGATTATGAAAGAAAATATATATATTTATTTATATATATCAGATAGAGTAAAGTTTAATCTTAAAATGGATTCCGACTGGGTTTGGCAATATTATTCTTATCTGGAGTGCGTTTGCTTGTTTTCTCGGAAAATGTAAAGTGGAGAATATTATAACTGACATATCTCATCTTCATGTTGATCCCAGTTAAGACAAACTAAGAACCGAAGAGAAGCCACAATCAATAAGAGCAGAGACGGCCAAAGATTAAAGATCAACTGTATGCAGACCGACCACAATTCGCTGTTAGCCAGCCGGGTCCCGTTGCTACCCAGTTACTATGGCAACTGCAGGGGTCTAACAACCTGGGGAAACACAAGGGAAATCAACCCCCATTCTATTTGTTTGAATTTCGCCGATGCCCTTACCAATGCGGCTGACCTCAGCTGGCCAACTCATTACTCGGGGGCGGAGTGCTCTGCTCACGTGACCGAGGACGGGTCGCGGTGATAGAGTGTTGATGGGTAAAGCTTGGGGCACTCGTTACGTCAAAGAAGCGTCGATGGAAACATTTTCCCCAACTGCAATTGTAGCAGTCACACGCTCGACTCGTTATTCTCAATAATGGAAATTTGAAAGCTGTTTCGGTCACAAAAGATACACGCGTAACAGAAAGTATTTAAAAAGATTCAATTAACCCATTCATAAACCATTTAGTTGCATCGACAATGGTAATCCAATTGCAGCTTCCATATTATTAAATAGGTGCGTTCCATTCCCCCATTTATTTTTAGTAGCAAGAAAAGTAAATCGTCCGTATTTCTATCACATTCGCTAATTTACATATGATACAATGAGCGAAGAACCCGGATGTCCGCCATCAACGTTCAAACTCTATCCATCAATCATGGCTGAATGTAACGAAGTCACGTTATGTGGACAGTCATCGGTTCTGCAACCAATTGTGACTACTTAATCATCGAAAGAACTTCATGCTCTTTGCTACGTTCACGAAACGTGTTATTGATGACGCCAACCTCTACACAGCCAATCTCACAACACTTGTAGATGATATTAAGATAAAGAAACCATCTAGATAACCGCAAAAATCCAGATTATTAATAGCCCATTACGCGATTTAATTTGAAGTGATGGTTGTTGTCGGACACTGGAACCTTTTGCAATGCTTACAAGATGGAATAAGCCTTTTCCTTGACCGTTCGAATATGATCGATTTAGTCAGAGTTGTCAGAAGTTGAAGAAGTGGATTCCAAAAAGATTCTGTGATATCTTTCGATGGGACGTTTGATAGACAAGAAGAATCGATTTTGGTGCTGTAGATGTTCTTCGAAATCCTTCCATATTTGAAATACACTTCGAACTTCCATCTGTCGTCTTCGGCCAAGTTACTTTGCAATATTTGAAGTATCGGTTTGAAAAATACAGTTTCTGCTAGAAGTTGTTGAAGATAAGATAAATAAAGAAATGCGGACGATGACGCTGCTCTTTGCTAACGATAAACAAATAAAGACGAAAGAAAATCTATTGATCTTGCCTCGAGTCAATTAATAGTATCGATATATATATATATATATATATATTTTCTTTTTTTATATTGTGTTTGCCAAGCAATTATTGAGTTTGCAGAAGTAGGAAGTTGTGGATAAGGCGCTATGGGAAGTAAGCTATTTCGAATTAAATTTTGCGAGTGTTTCTTTTTTTGAGCAAATTTATGATCAGTAAACGCATTTAGACGGGTTTTTGTGAAATTTTATAAATATTTTCTAACATAATAGAGGAATAAAATGCAATTTCGAATTTTCTGATTCGATTGCAGTGTGTCTTTGATTAAAGAGTTCTACTTTGAATATTAATAATAATAAAAAAAAAGAGAATGCAAATCCGTTTTAAAGCGTTATTTAAATTTTGATTATTCCGAAAAATACGACAGATTGAATGGTGAAAAAATTAAATTTTGATTATTCGATTTGAAAAATTCACCGTTCTGTCCGTCTGTCAAGTTTCATCATCGATACATTGTCCTTTTATTGTCGAGTAGAAAGCAGATTGACGTCTTCAATAAAAGGCGCGAGAAATTCCTGGAACCAATTATTCGCACTAATCGAGGCCTACCTGTATTTACTAGCCAAATGACCTCTAATGAATTTTTTGGAATTAAATGGAATTTAATGATTGTAATTTTATAATTTGGAAATACGGTCCACCATCTGTTGAATTAATAATTAATTAATTAATAGATTAGTACTTCCAAATTATAAAATTACAATCATTAAATTTTGTTTAATTTCAAAAATATTCACTAGTGCAGGTATGGTGAACCTCTGGCATGCTGGCAAATTTTTGGGCATGAAAAACTTGGAGCTAATATACTGTTTTCAATTAAATTAACATTCAGATCAGCACTGAGTGGTAGTTTTTTTACAAAAATTTAACCAATTTTGGCATGTATCCTTAACAAAAGTTTGCCATAACTGCATTAGGGTCATTTGGCTAGTAAATAATATTCAGTATCAGATTGTCATACTTTTATTTTTCTGTATTATAATAAACATTGAAAAAAATAATGTCTTTTCATTAACTTGTCATGAATGCCATTACTGTATTTACTTGTATAATTCACAGCATCACATAATTCATACATCCTCAAATATCTCACACATTTAACATCTTATTTTGTAAAATTTGTTCTATAAATTAGCAAGTACTGTTATGTTGATATTTGAAGAGCGTTACTACCATTCTGAATTATAATAATAAAGTTGCCTTAGGATTTTATTTGCCAATAACCCCTTATTTACTGCATTATGATTTTCAAAATGTTGCATTAATGAGTGCTAATTATTCATAAATTTATAAATTATTGCATTGGAGGCATTTCTTCATCGGAAGACAAGTATTATATATCATTAGAACCATCAAACTATGTAGATTCAGAATATTTTCATTTAATTTACCTGGTTATACTTTATATGGTCCCAAAAAATTGCCATAAATCATTGTTTATTTTTCTATGAAAAACTATGAAAACAACATGCTGATAAAATTTGGATAATTAATAAAAACTAATTAATTAATATTTCTATCTTCATTACAATTGGTTTAAACAGTATGAATCATACATTTTTTCTAAATTAAAACTCTCAGTATATATGTTAGAGTTTGTGCAAACTTTTCATATTAGAAAGCCAACTTAAACATTATAAAGACTGTGAAAATTGCCTAAATATTCACACTTGAGATTTATTTTCAAAATGATATTTATTGCATTTTTAATACTATTTTAAAATTTTATTTACTATGTTTAAATTCTTATACTTCCACAATTCTTCATTTTTGAATTTTGATTTTGAATATTTTTAGCATTTATGCTTAACTAATTTATTTTATGTAGATGATTATATCAAATTTGAAATTCTTTAAATAAGTTTAATTCTTAAAATATTTATATTTTAATGCAGCAGTATTCAATAATGAATCACATCATTAAAAATTAAAAATTTTGTAACAAGAAAATTTTTTCATTGATTAACAATAACAAAATATAGTTTATTAGCTATTCAAAAATATGAATTTTTAATAACAATAAAAAAGTAGTCTAAAAATAAGAGTATCGATATATATATATATATATATATATTTTCTTTTTTTATATTGTGTTTGCCAAGCAATTATTGAGTTTGCAGAAGTAGGAAGTTGTGGATAAGGCGCTATGGGAAGTAAGCTATTTCGAATTAAATTTTGCGAGTGTTTCTTTTTTTGAGCAAATTTATGATCAGTAAACGCATTTAGACGGGTTTTTGTGAAATTTTATAAATATTTTCTAACATAATAGAGGAATAAAATGCAATTTCGAATTTTCTGATTCGATTGCAGTGTGTCTTTGATTAAAGAGTTCTACTTTGAATATTAATAATAATAAAAAAAAAGAGAATGCAAATCCGTTTTAAAGCGTTATTTAAATTTTGATTATTCCGAAAAATACGACAGATTGAATGGTGAAAAAATTAAATTTTGATTATTCGATTTGAAAAATTCACCGTTCTGTCCGTCTGTCAAGTTTCATCATCGATACATTGTCCTTTTATTGTCGAGTAGAAAGCAGATTGACGTCTTCAATAAAAGGCTTCCAATGCCCAATCTAGAAATCATTAACGTAGATTTGACATACTAAATTTTGTGCCGAAAACTTTCACTGCAAAAACACGCTTCTAAATATTGCGAAAATTTAATTATTTCCTATTTTATGGCAACTTTTTTTAATACAGCCGCGCACTGTCTAAATGTAATTTTTTTCTTTTTTTTTTTTTTTAGGAGATTGTTGGAGGAATAACTGAAAAATTATTAGTCAAAACTAGCGAAATTTTGACGTAATATTCCCATTGTTTGCACTATTTACCGATATATAATTGAATTTGATAACAATAAAGTTGTTATCTCGAAAAATAGAATACAGTAATTGAAAATGCGATACAACATGGCGGTAGCTGAAAGAGTTTCTCTTCGTCTTAAAATGGAAGTGTAATTCGGTAAAAAATTATAATTTATCAAAAGGGAATGATTAAATAAAGTTTTTTAAAAAAGGCGTAGGTCAATAGAGCGAATTTATACTGATTAACAAACAAGAAAATATAAAAGCAGGTAATATGAAGAAGGAAGAAAAACAGTATTTAGATTAGGATAGTAGAAACCACGCCCTTTGGCGCATAGAAAGGGATGTCTATGATTTATTGGTCTTCAGAGAATACAAATGAAAGACATTATTTTCTAGTCTTGATGATGTCTAACTCCGACTCTTTCCTGCCTGCAGTGGGTGTGCCTCTACTTTTTTCCATCTGCACTTTTATTGCATTAGATGTACGTAACTGAAATTATTTCAGTACCAATGCTAACCTATTAAATTACTTCAGAGATCTGCCGAGACTCGTACTCTGCCTGTTTTGCCTATTAATGCAATGAGACGGAAAATGCGGTTTATATGGAAGTGAAGCGGGTTTTAATACCTTCGAGGCTCTTCCGGAAAGTCATGGAAAAATTTCTTAAATTCTTTCAACTTACATCTTCAAAGTATCCGCTTTTCGGTTTTTTAGCGCTCTAACGTGTTTTTATTTATTCATTTTCTTTCCTTTTTTTTACATTTCTTTTTTCTTCTCCGTGCCAATTTCTGCAGCTTATAAAAATTCCCCATTGGTTAAAAATGAATGATGTTGGAGGCAATTAATATTACAACACGAACATTTTTGTTTAATTATATCTAAAAAGTCGTCCAAAATATGCGAGAGATGTGACTAATTAAAAATAAAATTTGAAAAATAATTTTTTAACCAATAGGGAATTTTTATAGGGCGTAAAAGTATCAGTTTAATTAATTAATGAAGAGGAATTCCTTTAAATAAATAATAAATAAGAGTGGAGAATTTTCTGCACAAAAAACCCAATTTTTCGGTTGTGGTTTAATACTAGAATTTAATCAATGACGAATATATTTATAAATCTATACCTAAATAAACAGGTATAAGCATCGATAATACTATATTTATAACAATTCCTCATTAAGTATATAATATAAATATAATTTTGAATTTTATTTTAGCTACTTAAAAAAAAAAAAAAAAAAAAAAAAAAATAGTTTAATTATTTTCAAATTTTTACAAAAAAAAAAAAAAAAAAAAAGATTTTATGCAGACTTATTCATTTGTCTGTCTACTCTTCTGTCCGTCCACCAAATGAAAACCAAATATCGCAGAGGATTCAAATTTTAAGGAGTCATTTATTACATTATATGCCTGTTCATTTTTAAGGATGTGTGTTTCCATTACAAGATGGCGGTCGTTCGAACTGTTTTAAAAATTCTTTATGGTTGAAACTGTCACTCAAGAAAAATTTTATACATATTCGAATTTTTTCTATGTAAAAAAAATGGATAACGTTACTTACATAGATAAAAGCTTTAAATAAATTTTTTATGTAATGATCGCTTTGATTACAAGTGCAATTTTTATCAGTTTGCATAAAAAAATAAATCATACAGATATAATTTTATCATTATAACAGCTAATAAATTGCAAAAACATATATTTTAGTTGGGATATATACAGATACATTTTTTAATATTATTTTCACATCTTTTTTTGATAAAACAACCAAAGTGTTATTGTTACATTGAATGCACATCTGCAAATCAATTTTTTCCGCAGACTTCTTCGAATTCTTTATCGCTAGGCAATATTAAACACGTCTTAACTAGAAATCCTATTTTAATTGTTTTAAAAAACATTATTCGAAGTTATTTATGTAGCGCAATGCGTCGAGTTATATTAAAACTAGAAGCAATCTTAGAAAAGATTAGTATCTTCTAACCTATATTTGCGGATCTGCCGTCTGTACAATCTAGATATATCGATAAATTTATTTTCGGATGCATTTATAAGTACTTGAATATTCCATGAACTTTCTAAATATACTAAAAATATATATTACAAATAAAAATGTAGTCGATTTTATTTTCGGATGCATTTATAAGTACTTGAATATTCCATGAACTTTCTAAATATACTAAAAAAATATATATATATATTACAAATAAAAATGTAGTCGATTTAAAATGTTAATTTTATTAATTGTACTTAAAACGTTTTAATGAAATGTAAATTAAATACTACCCATAAAGAATTTTAAAACCTGCAATTTAGAAATCATTTTTGAAAAGTAACATTTAAATAAAATGGAGAAAAATCAATTCAGTTTCTTGTTCTGGAATTGTGCGCTAGAGGCACAGAGTGAAGCGCAACTGAAGCGCTTTCAGATTTCTAAGCAGAAACTTCCTTTATTTATCAGGCTATTCAATTTTTATCGCTTTATTCAACCAAGATTAATATATCTACATTAATATATTTTATCTTAATTTTTCTTTATACTATCGAAATTATATAGGGCCTATATATGTATGTGTGTGTGTGTGCGCGAATATAACATTTAAAGTTTATATATATATCAGTGAATGTATATAAATGTATACAGTATACATATATACAACATATTAAAAAACAGAATAAGATAGAAGAGGAAGATATATAAAAATATTATTTTACCTCTTAAATTTTAAAACGTGTTATCGAAATCCTTTATTAAATATTTATCATTAATGTAGTCGGTAGCACATTTTATTTTTTCGCACAATTTTTTTTAATGTGCATTCAACTTCATTAAGCTTTGATAATATTAAGACTATTTTTTTTTCATTCTTTTTTTTTTTGCTTGTGTGTCAGCTGTTCCAAATGATGCTAACCTTAGAATGGTCAAGTTCTGCCCATTTCCTCTTAGCCTCTTTGTGAACCGCACAGGTGTGCATTTATCATGTTGATTTTTCAATATGTCAGCCCAGCTCAATTATGAGGTTATTGAATTCTCCGGGTTAATATTTGTCATCGAGATTATATTTGATCAGATGTGCGATTTTATTACATAGAATATATATATTTTTTTTTATTTTTTCTGCTAAAAATATCGATTTTTTTACATTTATCCCTTACGAAATTATAGGTTCGATTGTTTTGCTTGTTTAATCGTTATTTGTTTATTTATTAGACGCTTTCCTGAAGATTTATAGCTTTTGTACGTTTCCTTCATTTGATTTGCATAAAGCGTAGTAATGTAACTGGTAAACTACTGCTTGTCCGACCAATTGGTTTACCTATTAATTCGCAAACTACAGTCTTCGTTTGATTTACCTATTAATTCTCAGCGCATCTTCTACCTTATCTATTAACTGGCAAACTATTACGTGACTACAGACTAGTTTGCTCGCTATATTAATTCGTTATGTCTGGTGTCCATTTGATTATCCGCTAACTCGATGTGTGTCTGTCTGTCAAATTTACCTTTCACTTTATCGTCTGCCTATATATGTGTGTGTGTGTGTGTGTGTGTGTGTGTGTGTGTGTATATATGCATATTTTCTCTAATTTTATTTATCGATTCTACTGATATTTAATCATAGGATGTCTAACGACCGACACGAATTTACAAATCAATTAAAATTAATAATAATAGGGATCCAAATTCGATTTTGTTGATACCTGGATTGATAAAAATGATTTGGAAGCAGAAAACGTCCCATGCTTATATAATCCCCTAATAATAATTTAATAGAAATTTGTTTTAATCGGAAATCCTAGAGTTTTTGCCTATCATCGAGGGTCATAAGTCAAACAGGTTTCAACAGGGGCTCGTTCCCCAGGGGTGTCGAGTTGAGAGAAAACCTTCCACTATTAAGCTTACACTGTTAAAGTTAACTAAGTCGATTGTATGTCAAGCACAGACCCGAGAGGACAAAATTAATTAGATGGACCATAATTGAAACCTTCTATCTGACAACGCCTGTCTGAGATTACAGCACCACAAGAGGCCAATCTGTGAACTATATAGGAGTTAGCTAGGATCTCTTGTAGTCAATTGAGGAATGTGTTGTCGATGGGATAGGATGGGCCGCAGCTAGTTTGATGAACCGTTTTGTGTCAAACTGAGTAAACTAGCGAGAGAACAAATTGCTTCTTCACTACTACAGTACATTTTTTTTTAATACAACAACATTCGGCTCTTCTTACGTGGCTCCTCTCTGCTCCTACCTCCATTTCGGTTCTGCGTAATTTAAACACGAATTTAATGAAATTTTTTCAACTCTCGTCTAAACAAAAATTTCGGTTAAGGCTATAAATACTAAAAACTTACCAATCTGCGGAGTATCTTCAATCTGGCAGCACTGAATTAAAAATGAAGTCGGGCTGTATACTGTAATATATAGAACAATTCGCATTGGATCTAATTTAGAAAGAATAGAACAAATTGAAAGAGGAAGAGAAAAAAAAAATTAAAAAATTAAAACGGTTTCGTAAACAACAGGTAGTTTCTCAGTAATTAAGTTCTTTTTTTAAAAATGAGTAAAATATTGATCAAACGTCGATTAGGTAGTTGGTTGTGCGTGCATTCGGTTCTAAATCTAATTTCAAAGCAGAAACGATAAAATAATTCATGATAGAGTAATTGCCAAATAAATAAATGATTGTTTATCACAAACTACCGATATCTCGTCCACATCAGATGTAAATGAACCTTCTCTTCTGTTTTGATTAGGAATAAACAATTACACTCCTAAATTGGCATGTTTCAACTTAACGACACTCTATTCGGAATAAATCTACATTTTTAATTTATTCCTTCCTCTTTCTCTTCGTCGTGATACGGAGGAGAGTAATTAAAACCGACTCTAAAAATATATATAGGTTAAATCACTTAATAATAATTAAAACCACGACCTTTAAGAGCGATCCTCAGTTTAATAACATATAAATTAAGTCAGAATTTTATGGAAAAAATAAAAAATAAAAAAAGCAAAGTTTCGAGTGTCATTTAATGGTTAAGTAAATCTATTAGAAGTGTCCTTCGGGAAGTTCGCTAAAGCAGCTTAGATAATAATCAGGATAGCTGTATTGGATAACAAGCTGTCCTACAAGAAAACACTTTGCTATAACAAAAAAGCCTTGACCAGTGGTTATTATCAACTGCACTAACTTATCTCTATTTGCGATCTGGTCGCATTGTCAAGGATAAGTTGCTCCCGGTAGTCCAATTCCTTAATAATTTGTCGTTCACTGTAACAAGTAGAAAACTGGCCTCGACCAAACTAAACATAATTAGCATATCAACTTGATCAAAACACGCGAATGGTTTGCAATGCTCGATATCCAATTCGTTATTTTTATTTCTAAAATTATACATTTTTTTAATATATTGATTACTGACCAAATTAGTCGGTTAGAACGTGGCTGCATTTAGAAAAAGGACAGGAAAAAATTACTTCAACATCTCTAATAGCTTGGGGAAACAGATGCGTACAATACTCGAGAAAACACAGGAAATTAAATTATTCCGTTGAATAAATAATCGGCAAGAAGCTTAATTTAATTAAATTATGTTAAATTTTATTAAAATGAATTTTAAAAATTTATTATTCATTAAAAAATAGAACAGTTGTAATGATTTTTATTTTTTCTTTAAAATAAATAAATATATATATATTTATAAAAATAAGTTCAATTTGTTTCTGTTTTTATGATGATTCTGTTAATTGCCATAAAAACAATTGACAATAATTAATTGCAATAATTAATTCTGTCAATTAATTAATTAATTTCATTTAATTTATGCTTATTTTCTTTTTTTTTTTGCACTTATGGGAAATAAGCATAAGTTGAATACTTACTTCCTATAAATGCAGTACTGTAATATGTAATGCAACTGCAATACTGAACTATGTACTGCATAGTTCTATTTCTAAAAACACGAATTAAGCTTTAAAAAGAAATTTAATTTAGAGTTGATAAAAACTAAATAAATAAATTCTGTTTTATGACTTCACAAGCTTTATTATAGATTGTTGGCTTGAGTCATCTTGATCTAACAAGCTCAAGTTTTCTTTTAAATAATTAGCTGTGCAAAGCTCAAGCTTTTTCTTAAATAAGCTCAAGCTTCTTTTTAAAAATTTTTAAATACTATTTTTATTGAATAACAAAACAATTATTCCATGAAACCTGTCTAAATATAGATTATGAATATTGATGTTTATTTTTATTAAATCACTTTAAATATTGTAGTTGTTAAAATTTTTATTACAGGCATAAGATAACCAGATCTATTGCAAATTCCGTGACTTCATGGTATCAAATCGCTTTACCAGTACAGTATTTGCAGTTAAGCTAATGTAGAAACAAAATAAAAAGAAAATAGTTCTGAAAAGTCTGTTTAGACATACAGTTGAATGTTATTTGCCAGTTATTGATAGGTGAAGACTAATCAATTTGCAATCTTTACAATTGTGAAGTACATTTTAGTAGAGAGCTATATTTTACTGTTGAATGTTTACACTTTTTAATTGTTCTGTTTTTAATTAATTGTTAAAATTTTATTTGGAAAGAATTTTAATAATTATGACCTTTCTTACTAGCATTTTAGGCATAGTTTTTTTTACATGAAATAACTTTTACACTACTTTTACAAATTAATTTTTCACATTTATGTTTTTAATGGAATTAATGCTATTGTGTGTTACTGTATTTTGTATAATTTTATCAATTACTCTTTTAAAGGTTTTGAATATTATTCAAGTATTATATACTATACTTGATGAAGTCAGTATTGAATCTATGGGAGTGGCATATTACCAACTTTTGTGATGGTATTAATGCTCATGGAGTAGTCAATTTCGATGTAAAAGATAACAGTGTTAGTTAGAACAATGTTTATTTTTATGTAATCATACAATTTGCTTCATTTGATGGCTAATCATGTTGCCTTTTAAGAACAACTTAAAATTACAACTCTTCACCAATTTATAACACAGTTAGAATTAATTAGATTGTACTAAACATCATTGTGTATCTGATCCTATATATTATAGACATGCAGATAATTTACTACATGTTAAAATCAAGTTAATATTGTAATTTATTCAAAGCTTATAGCTTATTTGTCAAAATTATCATAATTTTATGACAATTTACTGTAACATTGTGAATAATTTAGTGGACTATATCATCAGTATAGTGATATAAAGGAACTTTTATCTCTCCTGTAGACTCAATACTGACTTCAGATGCTGTTGTCAAATATAGATTTCTTTGCTTTATATATTATATTTTATATATATATATATAATATTTAGTGCAGTTTGATCCAGGTGATCTATGTATCACAAAACAAAAATAAGACATAAACTGTTCATTGCAGTCATGATTAAGTTAACTAATGATTAATGAGTTTTCAAATGTTAACCTCTGGCATTTTCACTTATCATGAATTCCCATTAAAGAAAATCTATCATATTATAAACTAAAAGAAAGTATTATTACCCATATATTTAAATCTTATACTGAAATTAATTAATTCTATCCAGAAGAGTAATTCAAATTCACAACTTAATAATAATTATATCAGAATTCCTAAGCATATGCTGTATTATACTGTATGCCAACTTGAAAAGAAATAAAATAATAAGTTCTGTGTACAGCAAAACAGTAATGCTTTTATTTTGTTATGAAATGACAAAAAGTACCAAATTATCATGGATCAATCATCCCATTTGAAAATAAGGCTGTAATGTTAGAAATTATACTGATATTATCAAGAAGTAATTTAATGAGAGAATTTTGTATTTTAAATATATTATCCAACATGCCTGAATGCTGTGTTACAGTATTGTATGAGAAATTTTACTATGCACTTTCAGAATTATTATATACTAAACCAACCTCAAGGGAATTTTAATCCAAATAATTTTTCTTCTGATTAATTAGTTAAAAATTCTAGTTTAATTATTAATTAATAGATGGTGCCACTCATTGATTTAATAAAATAATAAATATTCTAATTACAAGATGGCGCTAAAAATTAGTTTAAATTAATTCAAATTATAAAAATTCCATTGTAGAATCAAGGGATTAAAAATGGCAAGATTAATTAGGATTATTCAGAATTATTATTGGATGAAGCAAAGATTTTGGATACCATCAATAGCAGGAATTTTTTTTTAAATTGGATAGATTATATATATATGTATATTTACAGGGTGTCTCAAAAGGTCATTGCCAAACTTAACATGTTGGTCTGTCATACCATGACAAACAAGATTTACTCATGAACTTGTGTCCGAAAATGTGAACTGCGACCGCTAGAAGGCGATGTTCGCAGGTGTAGAGTGGGAGAAAGAAAGGATGTCGAAAGAGATGTTAATATGACTTTTATTAAAAAACATGGTTAAATCACAGATGATGTTCAAAATTCCTTCCATTTGCCTCAATGCATGACTCACAACGTCGATGCATGGATTCATGGACTCGTTCAAAATGGGCAGGTGTGTCACACGTGCTGCCGCTTCCACGATCCTGGCGATGAGATCCATGTCCGATGTTATGGTTGTCTTGTACACCACAGACTTCAAGTATCCCCACAGGTAGAAATCTAGAGGAGTCAGGTCTGGGGATTGCGGTGGCCATGCTACTGGTCCACCTCTGCCAATCCAGCAATCAGGATATGTCCTATTTAGGTATTCCCACACAGGGCTGGTAAAATGTTCAGGCGCTCCATCATGCTGAAACCAGATGTTTCAGCATGTAGCTGCTGGAACATCAACCATCAGATCCAGCAACACTCTTTCTAAAAAAGTGCGATAGGTATTCCCGTCGAGGAATTGAGGTAGGATGTAAGGGCCAATTAACATGTCACTGATAATACCAGCCCAAACGTTTATGGTGAAGCAGTGTTGACTTGCATGGGCACGTGTACACCTTGGGTTTCCATGTGCCCACACGTGCGTGTTGTGCAGGTTCAGGACACCATCCCATATAAAAGAGGCTTCATCGGAAAACAAAATCCATGATGGAAATTCCAGCTGTGCGACTCGTTTGTGCAAATACCAGCATGCGAATGTAACGCGTTGGGAATAATCGGCATTGCACAATGCCTGTACTCTTTGGACGTGGTAGGGGTGTTGCGTGTCCTCATACAGTATGCGCATAACACTGGAACGATGTACACCCAAGCTGCGTTCGACTGCTCGAAGACTTGTTTGCGGGTTCCTCTCAAATTCCCGTAGTACAGCTTCCTCTACGACAGATGTGCATGTAGTGCGTTCTCGACCAGTGTGGCTACTTACATGGAAAGCTGCTGCCTCATGCAATCTGCGATGCAATTGTCCAAACAAAGCATGACTTGGCTGATGTCTGTTTGGAAAGCGCTCAAGGTACATCTGTATCGCGGCTCGTCCATTTCCATCAGTGGCACTGTAAACGTAATGCATATCGGCCAATTCTGCATTAGTAAACCGATTCATCCTTCTCCTGCAACATCCTCACCTGAAATGATCACGCTTCCCACTCTCCCATAAGACTGTGAACATTGCCTTCTAGCGGTCGCAGTCCACATTTTCGGACACAAGTTCATGAGTAAATCTTGTTTGTCATGGTATGACAGACCAGCATGTTAAGTTTGGCAACGACCTTTTGAGACACCCTGTATATATAAACAGAAATTTCTGAGCTACATCATTAATATTAGGTATATAGAAGATTGGCCCCTGAATGGAAACTAATTACTTATGACCTACATTGTTACACTAATTAAATCCAACATTATATTTTTCAACTGCTTTCGTCATCAGCGGATTTTCCGTTACGGTTCCGCACTAGTGGGAACCGGCCTTTACTGTTTATCTAATGATGATGCTAAAATTTATGGATTTAAAAACGATGAAAATTCAACAAAAAGATCTGTTTGGGTCAAAGATATATTAAAAAAAGAAAACAGCGAGGCTACTTTTCCAACTTGATTCAGGATGAGATTGAAAGATAGAGAAAATTATTATAGGTAAAAATCATGATGTACTATATATTATGATTATAGCTTATTAATAACCAAATAATTAAGTTGTATTAGTATTTATTTAACATACGTCATAAAATAGATTAAAGTTTATTGGTCAGATTATAGACGACGGTTCTTGCCGTTGCGGAAGAGTTGAAAAGAATTCATTTCAGTGCGGTGCGGTTTTGCCGCGCGATTATGACGTCAAAACCGCACTGCTTTCGTCATCAGCGGATTTTCCGTTGCGGTTCTGCACTAGTGGGAACCGGCCTTTATTCCTAGCAGTGGCGTAGCTAACGGTGCTTTCGTCATCAGCGGATTTTCCGTTGCGGTTCCGCACTAGTGGGAACCGGCCTTTAAGGTTGGTTCTCACTATCCGTCGCGGAAAGTGGAACGGTCAAAAACTGTCGCAGATAAACACGGGAGCAATTCCGCTTGTGGATTCCCACAATCGCGATAAGCTTCGCTTTCCCCAAAATTCTTATTGCCGTTTTCGCTTTCCCCAAAATTCTTAGTGCCGTTCCCATAATTCATTTTGTGTAAAACAAAATGGACGCTAATCAACGAAAGGCTCGCGCTATTTACCAAATAATGCTATTAGTTGCAGTAAATGAGGAAAGTGGAACAAAATCGAGGAAGAGAAAATGTTAGATCGAAAATATTTAAGAAATACGAACAACATTTCTATGCAATTTTGATTAGAAAGATGAGATTTAATGACAGAGAATCCCACCATCTTGACTGTCAAGGTTGCAAACCATTCAACGTCACAAAATGCATGGATTTCATTGGTGGATATTATCTCGATAGATTTTACCGTTGCGGTAAAGTTGAATCGATCTAGACACTGGACGGTAGCGGTTTTTACTCTGCGGTATGACATCAAATCTGTGCTGCTTTATCCACAGCAGGCAACGCATGTCACAAAATGCATGGATTTCATTGGTGGATATTATCTCGATAGATTTTACCGTTGCGGAAAAGTGGAATCGATCTAGACACTGGAAGGTAGCGGTTTTTACTCTGCGGTATGTCATCAAATCTGTGCTGCTTTATCCACAGCAGGCAACGTGCACGTTTTCGCCGCGGTTCCGTGCTAGTGGGAACCAACTTTTAGTCGCAGTCATCGAGTTATGGTCATAGTAGTCTCTCCATACGGTCCGCCTTATTTTTAAAATTTAATCATCTTTTACTTGTTTAATATAATAAATTATTTATTTTACAAAGGCGTTATTCTATTAATTTCCACATGTAACAGTAACCGATTAATTATTTTTTTAATGACGCTTGCCCGTTATCATCTAATATATGCTATTGTATTAAAAAATTACTTAACTAAATTCTTATTGTAGTATTCTAAATGTCTAAAGAAAGATCTTGACTAAAAGCAAAAAATTTATTGAATAAATTCAGGGTGATGTCAGTTTGGTTAGCCAAACTTTCATGTGGACGGTATCGCACCTTTCTTATATGTCTGTCAATAGAACCTTAGTATTCTAAATGTCTAAAGAAAGATCTTGACTAAAAGCAAAAAATTTATTGAATAAAAACTGGTTAGCCAAACTTTCATGTGGACGGTATCGCACCTTTCTTATACGTCTGTCAATAGAACGTTCCAATTTAGTGATTTTAAAAAGATGTAAAAATATATTTCTAACTTTGAAAGATAAATTCAAAAAATGTCTTAGGCATAAAACGACACTTATAAACGTTTGAATTGTATTATTGCCACGATTTACATTACAATATGGAGTTAATTAAATTGGCTTCTGAAATAAATTAATTATTATTCAATGGCAAAAAATTTGTCATATAGTGGAGTTAAAAATAAATTTTCTTAATAGGCTTATTATAAATAGTTATTAGTCAATCAAGTGTATTGACACTAAAATTTAAAAAAATTCAAAAAGTAGAGTTAATCGATTTGGCTTGTGAACAGCTCAAATGATGACCCCGGTAATATTGACGCGTGGATCGGAGGTATAAAAACTAGATTTCTGATAGATTCTGGAACAACATGCAATGTTTTAGATTGAAACAGCTGGGAATCGTTAAAACTGGAAAAGGTAAAAGGAACATGCGAAAAAAGTAGAGTTAATCGATTTGGCTTGTGAACAGCTCAAATGATGACCCCGGTAATATTGACGCCTGGATCGGAGGTATACAAACTAGATTTCTGATATATTCTGGAACAACATGCAATGTTTTAGATTGAAACAGTTGGGAATCGTTAAAACTGGAAAAGGTAAAAGGAACATGCGAAAAGTCAGATAAGAGACTGTTTGCCTATGGAAGTGAACAAACTTTAAAACGTTGGGTGCATTTAATACTACTCAAAATAGAAAAAAAATTAGAATCAAAATTTAATTAGAAAAAATTAGAATCAAAAATTTACGTAGTTGACAGAAGAGGTACACCCATAATTGTCAAAGACACCGCCCGATATTTAGGGATATTATGAATGGGACTTCTGTTACGAAATATCGAAATTGAACGAGAACTAACAAAAAGTACGATAAAAAGAGAATTTCCTGATTTGTTTACAGGAAAAATCGGGAAATTAAGAAACTAAAAATTAAAACTGATTATCGACGGAAACATTACGCCAGTGGCACAAACACCCAGAAGGAATACCACTGCAATTACGTTCGTTAATGAAAAGTAGACTGCAAGAACTTATTAAGGACGATATTATCGAAAAAGTCAATCAACCAATTAAATGGGTATCACCAGTTGTGTATACGATTAGAAAGAATAAAGAACTTCTCATGTGTGTAGATATGCGAGCGCAAACGAAGCCATTATCCGCGAACGAAATTCAATTCCGACAATTAGTGATTCAACGTAAGGACATGAATACATGCACCTGATTTTGATTAAAACAATTCTTAGAAAATGAGTAAACAACTCCAAGATTACTTATATGATCTTGATTAAGCATCTCTAAGGTAAGACCTGAATACGTAGATCTAATATAGAAATTATTTTTAACAAAAACAAGTATTTGCAGTTTAATATATATTTTTATATACATGCAATTATATTTCCAAAAAAGATTTAAATTTTATTTTTAAAAATCTTATAAATCGCACAACATTAAAAGCTGAAATAAAAAAGTTTTCAATAAAATAAATAATTATTTATGATATTAAAGGTTTAATATAAAAAAAGGTTTCAATCCAAATTTCGAATTCAGAGTGAAAGGTTTATGAACTTTAACCCTTTATCTGGTGATACTAAATATATCATCTCCTAATAATTTTTAATATAAGCATTAAAACTAGTATTTTTTCGGCCAAATATAACAGCGCCATACAAAAAGCAACAGTGCTATAACATCAATGTTACAGCTATCCGCACTACTTCCAAACAGGTACAACTTTCACTCAAATATTTCACATCCACTGCCATTCACTCGCTACGTCTAATATATATTTTTATATACATGCAATTATATTTCCAAAAAAGATTTAAATTTTATTTTTTTACACCTTATAAATCGCACAACATTAAAAGCTGAAATAAAAAAGTTTTCAATAAAAAAAATAATTATTTATGATATTAAAGGTTTAATATAAAAAAAGATTTCAATACAAATTTCGAATTCAGAGTGAAAGGTTTATGAACTTTAATCCTTTATCTGGTGATACTAAATATATCATCTAATAATTTTTAATATAAGCATTAAAACTAGTATTTTTTCGGCCAAATATAACAGCGCCATACAAAAAGCAACAGTGCTATAACATCAATGTTACAGCTATCCGCACTACTTCCAAACAGGTACAACTTTCACTCAAATATTTCACATCCACTGCCATTCACTCGCTACGTCACACCCCAACCGGAAACGGCAGCCGGATGGCCTGGTAGTATCGCTCTCGGCGTGCCACGCAGGAGGACCCGGGTTCGAGTCTCGGATCTGGTCCCGAATTTTTTCGGGACATTGGATCCGGCCTGGTGATCCCCATCCTTCACAATCTGGCCTCCCTCCACGGATGTAGGTGCAGCCCGTGGTTGGAACTGCCCCGTCCCCTTAGTAATCTCCCTGATTGCAAAGGGGATGTAAAATATGTAGAAAACCCAACCGGAAAAACAGCTAATCGTGGCCGGATGGCCTGGTAGTATCGCTCTCGGCGTGCCACGCAGGAGGACCCGGGTTCGAGTCCCGGATCTGGTCCCGAATTTTTTCGGGACACTGGATCCGGCCTGGTGATCCCCATCCTTCACAATCCGGCCTCCCTACACGGATGTGGGTGCAGCCCGTGGTTGGAACTGGTCCCGCCCCCTTAGTAATCTTCCTGATTGGAAAGGGGGCATAAAATATGCTGGTGAGCCCGTGGTTGGAACTGGCCCCGCCCCCTTAGTAATCTCCCTGATTGCAAAGGGGATGTAAAATATGTAAAAAACCCAACCGGAAAAACAGCTAATCGCCATACAAAAATAGCTATGACGCCATGACACCTGTGTTCTTGCACCTATATCCTCCCACTTACTAATGACACTATAATTCATATAACCATGTAAAATTCTACATATAATTTTAACTACATCAATTCAATTTACTTGGCAATTAATTCAATAAAATGACTTTCTTATAAAAAACGGGTCCATCACTAATATTAGGACACACAATAGGTAGTATATGTGTGCAATCAACTGCTCCAATTATGCGTGGAAAGTTGTCTTTTGACAAATTGGAGAACTGTTGCATTACTGATGGTAATTCTGATTCTGTTGGGAATACAATTTCTCTATTTTTCTGTTTAACTAAAGCTACAGCAACGGCTTGAATAGTTCTGAAAAAATTGCTTTGTATTAATTGATAAAAATCATGAATTAAAATACATTCTGTAAAGCAAAATTGTTACTATTTTATTTATTTTAAATAAAATTATCTATATTTAGTTGGATTTATTATAAAATACATAAACCTAATGTATTCATATATTTTGGAAATTCTTATTCCTTACATGACAATTACTGTTAATAAATTATTGCATACCTACAAACAGTAGCAACTGATACACCGTTCAAATCGCCAGCTATTACTTGGAAACTTCCAGAAGCAAAAAACGGAAGAGCAATCAATAATTGTTGATCTGGTCTTAGGGGAACACCTCCAATATCAACATGTTTTGTTTCTTTTTCAATACGATGTAAGACATGAACGAACTCAGCATCATCTGTATCTTTTCCGAAATTCGTCGTCTGAATAAATTTTGAGTGAATATTACTTCGATCTTTTAAAATACTCTCGTCTTGAAATCCGCTGTATTGATGATGATGATTGACGATTTAATCCGTTTGCTATACTCAAAGTGAGTAAAACTTCAGTAGTATGTTCGGCATCTAACAGTGCAAAACCAGAGGTGAATTCCATGCGGTGGGCACTGACGACGCTGTAGTGACATTACGGTAACTTCAGTAGTATGTTCGGCATCTAACAGTGCAAAACCAGAGGTGAATTCCATGCGGTGGCACTGACGACGCGGTAGTGACATTACGGTTTCTTCTTTCGTTTGTATGGTAAGTTTGGTGGCTAAAATTTGATTGCCCTTTTCCACTCAAATAGAGTACTAAGGGAACCGTACTGGGCCAAAATTAAAGGCGAAATGTAGAAGAAGCAAAGAACCATTCCAACTTAACTATCTGATGACATGTGTCCAATGTGATGACATGTGATAACCCAACCCATTCTATCTTAGGTAGAAACTTAGAACTTAAATTCTACTAACATAGTCCTAGGTTTCTAATAGCATAAAACTATGTTAGTAATATATCTTCAAATAACAAATTTAATTGATTTTAAAATGATTTGCTGTTTTTAAATAAAGTTTAACAAAGTAGTAATTACTTTAGTTAACTTTAAAAAAATTGAATTAGATTCAATAAATCTCGACAACAAATTTTGACTTTCTATATACCTAGAAAGTATGTTAAGAGGAAACGAAATTAGTGGAAAACTTACAACTATGTTAATACCTGTAAGTTTTTTTACTAATTTCGACATCACGGACGTTAATGCGGGAAAGTGTATTTAGCAGGGGCTATGACGTCACGCGATTAGAGATTTGGATTATGGCTTTTCGGAATTATGAAAATGTTCTGACCTCAAGTAGCAACATATTTTTTTAAATGAAAAATTTATTACAAAAATTCGCTAAGTTTGGTTTATTGAAATTGTAAAAATACTTTATAATAATACTGTAGATGTAAATATCTGTTTTTTATTTTATTTATTTATGCTTTTAATGTCGATGTGCAAAAATAAAATTTAAATCTTTATTGGAAATTAATTACATATAACCATCAGTGCGAGCTCTCTTTGATAAACTGTTTTTTATTTTATTTATTTATGCTTTTAATGTCGATGTGCAAAAATAAAATTTAATTCTTTATTGGAAATTAATTACATAACCATCAGTGCGAGCTCTCTTTGATAGAGGGCCCAATAACATTTTTGGGTTTTTAGTTTTAGTTAAATTTTCGTCCATGCGAAGTTTTGGACTGGCAAGTGAAAAATTTCGATGTGGGCATGGCCCGCCTATACCCACACAAGGTCCCAGAAGTTTCCCCGTCAGCTGACAGTCGAATAAGCTCTGGACAGGCACCACTCAAGACTTCTTTCTCTCCGCCATTCATCATTTTGGCATGGTAACTCACACCTTAAGATTGGGGACCCTTTCATCGCCTCTTACAACAAGAGGATCAAACGGCGAGTATATTCTTTCCCCCATCCGCAGGGGGTCAATACTTTTCAGAACATCCTTCATGCAAAAAATGGCCTAAGAACTGGAAAAATATAGATACTGCATCATTTTGGCATGGTAACTCACACCTTAAGATTGGGGACCCTTTCATCGCCTCTTACGACAAGAGGATCAAACAGCGAGTATATTCTTTCCCCCATCCGCAGGGGATCAATACTTTTCAGAACATCCTTCATGCAAAAAATGGCCTAAAAACTGGAAAAGTATAGATACTGAAGAATTAATGGCATTTGTGGCCATGGAAATTACGATGGGTCTAGTAAGCCAGCAATTAGAGATTACTGGGAAACATCCCATCTTACATGAAAAATTGCAGAACTCAGATCGAGAAATAGATTCGCACAGAAAAAAAATTCCTGCATTTCAACAACAACGAAAACCTGATATAGGAACAAGAAGGATATGACCCTTTTTCAAAATTCGGCCACTCACTGATTTAGTAAAGCATACCTATTTAGATTCGTATTGCACAAGCAAAAATGTCTCTGTGATGAGTCTACAAAAATTTAAAGAAGAGCATTTTATAGACGGTTTATGCTCAATAAACGGAATAAATATGGAATAATATTATGGTCATGGATACTGATGGCTACATATTGCATTGTGATGTATATATTGGTTTTTACAGCAACAATACCATCACCAAAGTAATCCTTGATATTTGCAAACCGATATACGGTACATATAGAAATGTATACTACGATCGTTTTTTTCCAGCGCCCAATCTTTATGCAAAGAAATTTTCGAAAGGACTGGGAACTTGTGGCACTTTACAAAGAAACCGTAAAGGAATGCCGCCATGAATACAATACATCTGGGAAGAGATGTGAATAGGTATGGTTTCGTTGTTAGCATTTGGCTGGATAAGAGATTAGTCACAATGTTTTCGTCATTTCACGAGGAAACAATTGAGAAGTATTGCGTTCAAAGACTTCAGTCACCGACTGGACCTGGAAATGTAAACCCAGAATGGTACAGGATTATAATAAGCATATGCTAGGTATTGACCTAATGGACCAGAAAATAAATTATTATAAATATAATGTTAGACAGGAAGCATTACATGGTTATCTATTATTTTATTACAGAGATATTACAGATAATTTTATTATCACTGGTGAACGGCCATATTTTGTATAAGGAAACAAACCATGGAAAAAATTTGTTCCAAATTGTTTCGACAATTAGTAACAGATGGGCTAGTGAAATCATATCTGGCAAAGAAAATTAATCAAAGAGCAAAACAACGAGAAATAGATACATTCGGTGAAGTTTTTGGCCATATTTCGAAAATCAACTCGGAAAATAAATAAAGTTTTTTATCCAGCATTACACACCAACCATTTGTGTGTCCATTATTTATGGTATGTCGCAAAACATTATCTTTATTTTACATAGAAAATTAATATTACATAAAATCATTAGATTTATTCTATTGATACCATAAATTATTATAATAATCAAACTGGCAAAATGTTTTGAGGATTATCACAAATGTGTGTGATAAGTTTGATATAATCAAACTGAAGTTAATTCACTCCCAGATTTATTTTTGAAGGAGGGAATAATTTCATGTTTGGATTTATTCTGAATGTTTTATGCAGTTTTCTCTGAGATTTAATTCTCATTGAACTGTGATGGCAGAAATAATGAAAGTAAACAGAATATTTCTTTTTCGATTTATTATGAATTTTGACTCATTGGGATTAAAATCTCATTGAAATGATGATAATGATATTGTTGAAATATCACTCTCAGATTATTTTGAAACTTCATCTAAATCGCAGATGATATAAGTTATCATTATTTTCAGAATTACTCAGCCTCCAAAATTTTGGACATGAACATCAGAAATTATAAAATAATATTTAATTAGAATTCAGTCGTTGTGACCATTACATCCATGTAACTAGACATCTGCAAACTTATATTTGTTAATTTGCCAATTCGGCTCAACAGAAGAAATAATGTCATTGTTTCCAAAAAGGTAGAGCAACAAGTTCATGGCTCAGGTAATCAAATCATTCTTTAGAATTTTATTTTATAAATTTTAACAATTGTATTAGTGAATATTTCAAATTTTAAAGTATTGAATTAATATTATTGAATCTGTAGAAACTAAGTTTCTTTATTATCTGTTTTTTTTAAATTATTACAGTTGGTTGGTTTGTTGGGGTTTAATGGCAAAAAGGGCCTAATGGGACAAACTGCGCCAGACACAGAATTAAAAAATAAATAAATAAACAATAATAAATATGTACTTAAAATTATATGCAACAAGATGCAACAACATAACAAAAAACAAAAACTAAACTAAAACTAAAAAAGCTAACTAAAACATAACAGAAAAATTTAAAATGTTATCGTTGGCCGTCTATACCAAAGGAGAGAATTAATAATTAGGCAAAATAAAAAAAAATATATTATATATATAT
>AYEL01082141.1:0-26081 GCA_000484575.1 Olivierus martensii | reverse complement strand
AAAGAAAATCAACGAAATAGTGTCCTGTCGTATAAATTTAAAACCCATTCAATTCACCTTCCTACCCCCGTTGCTAAGCGACTGTCTGCATGATCGCTACCACGTTATACTTACACCGATCTACTGCTGGAGTAATTACGCGATCCGTTTTTGCATATTGTAGGAAAGCCCAACCGTTTCCGCTAATGTTCGGATCTTTCTGCAACCAACTGTACAACTTCCTCCTGTATATGGGGAGTACATAAAACAGAACCGATGCGGACCTGGAAGAAACGTCGATGTAAAAACTTCCTGATGAATATCGGTTGGTTCCCACGCAAACCACATTGGAATCTCTCGGACTTTTGTCCCCGATAATAATAAATTGTGAACTATGTTTATATATCGATGTCAGGTCGGATAGGGGGAAATAGACACCTGGTACGTCGAATTGCTACACCTGGTACGTCGAAAAAGATGGATACCAGATGTTCGCGTCTCAGGAAGGCTTCTCGAATAGAGGTCTCAAGGCGTATCAAATTGTCTGTTGTGCTCCGGGAAGAGCGAAATCCGCTCTGGTATGGTGAAAGGTAGCCAAATTTTTCTAAATAATATACTAAGCGGTAGTTCACCATACATTCTAGAACTTTGCAAAGGCAACTAGTCAAAGCAATTGGTCTATAGTGAGAAGGGTTCTTGGGATCTTTTCCTGGTTTGGGGAAAGGGATGATAATAGATCTAGTCCAGGATAATGGGAACACATGCTCTGCCCAAATTCGGTTGAAGAGGAACAAGATGTTAGTAAGAGAAACTGGCGAAAGGTGTTTCAACATGCTGTAGTGGATGGAATCCGGACCTACAGCAGTATTGCCAGAACGGTGCAAAGACGTGTGAAGCTCGACCATTGTAAAAGGAGTGTTGTACTCTTCAGGTGTAGAGGGCCTGAAGTTCAAGGGAGCATTTTCGACACGCGACTTTATGGATTGAAAAGAATCAGGATAATTGCTACTGCTAGAAACAGAAGAGACTGTGCTTGCGAGCAGATTAGCAATACCCTGATAGTCGCTAACAATTACACCGTTGTGTTCGAGCATGGAAATTGGATGGAATGTAGCTGTTCCATTGATCTTACGGATTTTGTTCCATACGACCTTGGAACTAGTAGAGGACGTGATTGTAGAAACGTACCTTTTCCAAGAATCCCTTTGGCTCTGACGTCGGATTTTTCTAAAGTTGGCCTTTGCACGTTTGAAGGCAATGAGATTTCTTTCAGTGGGATATCGGCGGAAAATACCCCACGCCTTCTGTTGTTTATTGTGGGCCACCTCACAGTCGTGGTTCCAACAAGGTCTATGATGTTTGCGAAATCTTGCTGAAGTTTTACGTATGGATTCTTCAGCTGCCTCTATGATGCGCTCTGTGACAGTTTCAACTGCTTCATCGATATCTGGAATCTCAACAACGTCTGCTGTTATAGAAGCGAGGTTGGAAAATAGCTTCCAGTCTGCAGATTCAATCTTCCATCTTGTTGGATGGGATAGTTGGCAACACTCTGGTCCCAAAGGTGTTAAGAAGATGGGAAAGTGATCACTCCCGTAGAGGTCGTCGCTGACGTGCCAACTCCACTTTGGGAGGAGATCGGGTGAGCAAATCGAGAGATCGATGGCAGTGAATGTCCGGCTAGGCGCGTGAAAATAAGTGTGAACTCCAGTATTGAAAAGGGCGAGATGGTAATCAGATAATACTTTTTCAACGGTCCTACCACGACTATTAATATTATCACATCCCCATATGTGGTGGTGTCCGTTGAAATCGCCTAACAGAAGATACGGAGTGGGCAGCTGATCAGTTAATGTTCTTAGGTCTGCTAATCTTTCCTATATATATGTAAGAGCGCTTTATATCTTTAAATGTGCCTGGAATTTTTTAATGAGGTACTTACAAATTATATTTTTAGAAGAAAACCAACCCGGCTATGAATTATTATTTTCCCTTTCATCTTATTTATTTTTTTTTTATTTTTGATATTTTTTTTAGATTTGAAAAAAGCACCAACATTATTTATTTCGCCTTTATATAAAAATTCTTTTGTGAATTTTAAATTGAAAGAATTTGAGAAATCTCTATTTTTATTTTCAAACGAAAAACCGAAATGTTAAAAAAAAAAAAAAAGATTTGGTTGTATTTTTTCCTTAAAATTAAGGAATTATTAGTTTTTTTTTTTTTACTTCTTTTTAAGAGAGTAATACCATCAGAATTAAATAATTATTTACAGTGGTGCTAGAGAGGGGGCAAGAGGGGGTTACTGCCCCGGGCTTCACGCTTTTAGGGGCCTCAATATGTTAGAAAATATATATATCTGTATATTTTTATACTATTGGAGCTTCAGTATTTATCAAAATTTGGAGTTTCTCTATCAATGTTTTAGCTTTTCTTGTACACTTACCACTGTATATTTGTCAATTTTGTCATTTTGAAGGGCCTCAAAAATATTAGTTGCTCCTGGCCTCGCATTTTCTCTGAAAATCCCGGATTATTTATATAGAATATAATATTATTTATTTAAACAAATAATCTTATATTTACAGTGTAAGTTAATGCTCTGGAATTTAAAATGGATCCTATTTAAGATTAATTTCCTAAATTAAATTTAATTCTATTTGTATACATTTCGAGTAATATTATACATTCCAAATAAAATTCTACAGTATACAAAATTATATTATTTATATAGCGCAACACTATTCTATATATATCAGAGGTGGCAAGAGGGGCGGCTGTTCCGGGCCTCACGATTTTAGGGGCCTCAATTTATAACTCAATATGTTAGAAAAATATATATTTAAATATTTTTATACTGTTGGAGCTTCAATGTTTGTCAAAATTTGAAGTTCTCTATCAATGTTTTCGCTTTTCTTGTAACTTACCAGTGCATATTTGTCAATTTTGTCATTTTAAATGTATGCATGCTTCTGTGATATAGCGCAACACTATTCTATATATATCAGAGGTGGCAAGAGGGGCGGCTGTTCCGGGCTTCACGATTTTAGGGGTACCGATGGTGGCAGCTTAAAGAGGTTTGACTGTATTTGTAATTATGACAATGATATAATCAGTAAATTCTGTGATTTGATCATTGTAATTCCATGAATTCAAATCCCTGCCCCAATATCTGATATCTGGAAAACTTCCTTTTTTGAGTCTGATTATTCTAATTTTGTGTTGTTTATGTTTATTAAGACAATATATAATGCCTTAATAAAAATTATTAGTGAGAAATCCTTAAATTTTGAGCATTTATGACATGGGGATGGGTTTGAAACTGAACCCCTTTGTAAGTCAAAGACTACCTGTATATATACAGTCAAACCCCGATAAGATGCCACCATCAATTTGGAGACAATTTTGGCGGTTTATCAAAAATACGTGTAGTTTAGAAAATGAAAATGTCTGAATATATTAAATTTAATAAAATACAGTACATTTATATTTAGCATCCATTTCTAAAAAACTGTCTATTTTACAGTATAGTATACATATCATTATATGTACAGTACTATATGGAAAACATGTCTAGCTGCTGTGCTGATCCTGATGTACATTGTGTTTTATCTGTAAAACACAATGTGCACAGCTTTCTGTACAGTATCCTTATTTGCTCTGTATACAATAAACAATGGAAACAATCTGACTCTTAAGATCTTAAATTTTCTATAACCTAGGTGTGAACCATGCTTAAAGTGACACGTAATTAAACATTAAGTCTATTTCTCCCACCTGCTGGTTACAAATGAACCCAGAGAGCTTTTTATATTGTATATACAGTACTGATGAACTTGGGATGTATGTCACATTATATGCCCCTGGAGGATTAATGAGGACAAATACAATACCAAACTGGTTTATAATAACACTAGTTAACTTTTCACTTTTCTTTTTAAATATAACTAATAAAGAATGAGCTGTTGAATCTTTATTAGTTATATTTATTGTATAAGTTGAATTCTATACTGCAGATAGTGCTTTATGGTGTTTGAGTATTATGTATATTAATAATATACCAAACTGAATATTTGTTTAGACATTTCTACTGGCAGATGGCATCTTATTGGGGTTTGCATATTCCAGCATTTCCCAAACTATGTTCCAAAGAACACTTATGTTCCATGGAAGGCCAATAAGTGTTCCGCAAAAAATTATGAAAATTAATATAAGCCTCAAATGAATTTAACTGGAGTCAGTAATTTATTCAACTATTTTCATGTGTTTTATTTTACATAATTACAATTTGATAATAAAAGTTTGTTTTGTTTTCTTAACTCATACTTACTTGCTTAATTTATTATTAATATATTAAAAGTTTGTTTTGTTTTCTTAACTCATACTTACTTGCTTAATTTATTTATTATTAATATACATAATACTCAAACACCATAAAGCACTATCTGCAGTATAGAATTCAACTTATACAATAAATATAACTAATAAAGATTCAACAGCTCATTCTTTATTAGTTATATTTAAAAAGAAAAGTGAAAAGTTAACTAGTGTTATTATAAACATTCAATTTATACTTTTATTAACTTAAATACGAACGTTTTCGGTGCAAAGCACCCTCCTCAGGTACAGTATATACTACGTACTTCAATCGTATCAAGAGAAGCTTATAATAACAAAATAATTCTAGAACAAAAAACGATGATGTTCTAGAATTATTTTGTTGTTATAAGCTTCTCTTGATACGATTGAAGTACGTAGTATATACCTGAGGAGGGTGCTTTGCACCGAAAACGTTCGTATTTAAGTTAATAAAAGTATAAGTCGAATTCTATACTGCAGATAGTGCTTTATGGTGTTTGATTTTTGTTGATTGAAGTGAAAGCAGTTAAAATATGAGTAGTAACATATAATACTATGTGCTTTATGGTGTTTGATTTTTGTTGACTGAAGTGAAAGCAGTTAAAATATGAGTAGTAACATATAATACTACCTACATTAAAAAATAATCAGATGTTCTGTAAAAATTTCAGGATTTGTGAAGTATTCTGCCATGGAAAAAGTTTGGGAAACACTGGCATATTCTATTAACATAGGGAAGATCCATTCTGCCGAATTTCTTGGCGGTCAGCAATGGTGGCAACTTAACGGGGAGCGTCTTATTGAGGTTTGACTGTAGAATAAATACGTGAATAAAATTATAATGAAAATAAATTAGCATGGAATGGGAGAAAGGAAATGAGAATAAAAATAGAAATGAAATACAAATAGTATAAAGAATTTTAAGGGTTCTTTCTCTTCTTTGGAACATTTTTGCTTGCCAGAATTTTAAGAGATGGCATGAGATATATCAAGATTGTCATGTTTTGTGTGAACCATTTTTACATAAAATGTATTAGAATGGGATTGTTTTTATTGATAGCAGTAGAGTTTTGTTGTATCCTTTTTATTTTGATAGCTTCATGCACCTAACCTTCATATTTATTGAGAATGTTTGTTTATTAGAAGTGTAGAGTTATTCCAGTCAATCTTAATATTATATTTAAGGAAATGTTGGTCTTCTGGTTTCAAAGACTTTGTTTGTACTCTGATTTTACAGTGGATCTATATATGCTCCCCTGTAATGCAGATTCATATAACGTGATGAAAAATTTGTAATATTACTCATAGAATGTGATAAACACCCCCCTGTTTAAATATGTTAGATAAATTTAACATTTTGACAAACTTTTTGATTATTTTTTGGAAATGCAGTACTTATATTTTGTATATGTGTATATGCATAGGAAATCTAATAGTTTTGAAGTAAACCTTTACATCTTTTATAAGATTAAAATGCATATTTAAAGATATAATGTAAAAATATTTTTCTATTAAACTTTAACTCAAAATAAAAATAATGCTTCACTAATTAGTTATTCATTGTTAAATTATCCATAAATAAATTCTAATGAAATCATTTTAATATTGGCTGCACAAATTCATTGCTTGAAGAGTCAATAGTTTCATTTTCTATTATTCTCATTATCTATAAGTGAATCCTTTTCCAAATTATATTTGAGTTGAAAATATGGAGATAGACAATCAAGCAATTTCCCTTTAAAATTCGACAATGCTCTGTTACTGGTTAATATTCATAAAATATGTTTCTAGCTTTTTTGGCTATTTCTATTCCTTCATTTAAATTCTGTAAAGTAAAATGTTGTTCTAGTTGATTAAAAATCTGGAATCAATTTTCATTGTCATTACTAGAATCAAAGTAATTTGCATATTCTTCTACAGTAATTTAACAACTTACCAAAATTCTCTTCTTTTTTTTTTATTTAAGGAAGCTTAAATATTTTTGAGTTTTAGAGCAACTTTAAAAATCTGGAATCAATTTTCATTGTCATTACTAGAATCAAAGTAATTTGCATATTCTACTACAGTAATTTAACAACTTACCAAAATTCTCTTCTTTTTTTTTATTTAAGGAAGCTTAAATATTTTTGAGTTTTAGAGCAACCTAGTCAACAATTTGAACACAATAAAATATATATACAAAACTTGCCCATATCTCTTTAGCAATACATGATCAATGCTGAAGCTCAGAGACTTGTTTAAACCAGCTTAGATGCATTTGAGCTTGAGCCCACATTTTCTGTGATCTTATGGAAAAATGTCACACCATATTCATATTGCAATCAGAAATTAGTCATTACACTCAATCAATATGTAATCCTTATGGTTCATATAATGCAGTTTCCTATAATGTGGAACATATTCCCATGTTATATGGGGTCCACTGTAATTCTAAGATTATGGAATGTACATTTGTCTTTATGGAGACCTAGATTTCTGATGAGGATTTTATAAACATCTGATAGTCAATAATGGGCAGTTTATCTTTTGCAGTAAATTGAGGAGTTTGTTTTCTTTCAAAAGCAAGTCTAAAACCAGTAAATTATTCATTCAAACTTAAATAATCCTTTCAAACCTATACAGATAAATGGCTTCTGACAAAATTTCACAATTGTAATTTGCTGCCTCTGCAAATTTGCTGTTTTAAATTTGGGCCCTATTTTGGCTTAGATGATAAAACAGCATTGGTCTGCTGACTATGAGATTAAACATTGGGTTTCCCTGTTGCTAACACATCTTACTATGGTTCTTGCAACTTTTATAAAAAAGTTTTATTACAGTTACACAAATGAAAATTCTCTCAGTGATCTTGAGGAACAATACTTTTTCTTCTGTGAGAAATCTCCTCTTAGAAGATATCAATTCAATAAACATTATAAACTTTATATTAAAACTAAAAAAATTTCTCATATCAGCAATATGAAGTGAAATTTGTGTGAAATAAAATGAAAAAATTCAAAATAATCACTCAGATTATTAACTAAATAATCAGAACTATAAGAGAGTGCACAAATTGTTTGATTACAAATATTTGAAATCACTAATTTTTTACTTAATAAAATAGATGAATCAGTGGGAACAGTAGTAACTGCCATGCTTATTTGTAACACAAATTATTCATATATACATCTCCAGTCTAATTTATGAAATACTGAATAAATTGATATTTTTACCAGTATATATGATCTTATGCACATATTCATATAGTTTTAATAATAGAATAAATTATATTAGTTAGGAATAAACATCACATATCTGTTGCTGTCAAAGGAAATACTGTTAGTGCAAAGATACTCTATTTGATTCTCTTTGTCTATACCAAATTTTTAAATATACAGGAATTCCCTTGTTTATGCAAATAATTTATGTATTTTAAAGTTTACATAAATCAGAAAAATAACTTTATAACAAAAATTCTGAATTAAAATATCTCAGGCTAAATCAACTATGATGATTGTTGCACTTACATACATTATGGTACCATATTGCATTCTAAATTCAAGGAAGACAACATTGCATGGAACAATATTGTACCAGTAATAATACTTCAGATTAATAAACAAAATGCAAAAACATAAATTGAGTAATATGAAGTCTTAACTATTGTAAATTAATATCTTTGCACTTGTAACCTACAAATACTTAGACCAGTAACCTAGATGTTTATGCATATATTAGGGGGTAATTATGGAAAATACTTTACACAAACTCAAATTAAGTGAAATACAGTCGATTTCGCTTACTTGGGCCACCGGTTAATTGGGGCAGCCGCTTAATTGGGTCAAATCTCAAAGAACAGAAACCAAACTAATAAACTAATACATAATTTAAAGGTTTAATTGGGACAACTTTTTGCTTAATTGGAACATTAGCAGAAAAGGAATTCATCGATTTTTGACATATTTTAGGCATTTTTCAAAAATATGCCAACCATGATGTCAACACTATGTACACTATTATTTGGCAACATTAATGTGATGCGAATCAGTTATTATATCGTCGTGCGTCTGGCAAGTATGTCTGCTTAAATATCTACTATTACTATATACTGTACTTAACAATCCATTTACAGTACGATTTTATTTAAAATTTTTAAATCTGCCGAGAATGCAAGAAAAGGAGTTACACTTTCAAGTAAAATTGCTTTGCTGGATAAAATTAAAAGCCAGCCATTTAATTCAAGCTATTGTAGACTTGCTGATGTAACTGGTGTACCAAAATCTACCCTAGCACATCTCCTACAATAAGAAAATCAGCTGCATGAGGAGTGGGCATTGCAGAAAGTGTGATGAAAAGGATCCAGAAGTTGAAGAAGCATTAGATCAATGATTTTCTATAGTTAGCGGGTGAGGCATGAATATCGGTGGTCCAGTGTTGAAGGCAAAGTCAGAGGAGATCGCTAAAAAGCTAATAATTAGGTACCTATTTTAATAAAGCATTTAAAATAGGTGCCTAATTATTATTTTTTTACCTACTTATTTATTCACCTATGTATTACATATTTTATTTTAGAATTTATAATTAGTTTGTTTAATTGCACTAAAATGAATTAGTCTTAACGTATCCCAATTAAGCAGAATCAACTGTATTAGATAAGTTGGAGATGTTTTAAATGAATGAAATAATGAAAATTTTAAGAAAAGGAACTGCAATATTAAATGATGAATTAAAATTACCATCAATATTAAATGATTAATGAAAATATTAATTTCTGAATTGTCATACATACCTAAATATTTTGTAATAATAGAATCAGTAAGTGAATCTTGCAAAAAAAAAATTTATATTTAACTGACTTTGATATAAGCTAACTTTCTTTTATAAGAAACTATTTTCTCTCTAAAATTTCTTGGTTTATACACAACATAGTAATTGCAGAAATAAAAATAGTTTATATATTTATTATAATTTCAATTTTTATAATTTAAATTGAGTTTTCAGTAATGCATATATTGATTTATATTATTAAATGTAATAAGAAATTTTTAAATGATTAACATTTTTTACTGTGGTTTTTAAAATCAACTAATAATGGCCAATAAAATTTTATTCTTTTTAATTCAGATTTACAAAGTAAAAATTATTTTAATATTTCTGTTTTTCAGATGTTACATAAAAGTTCTTATTGAAAATATAAAATTTTAATATGGGATTTTTAATATGAATTTGGCAGATGTAGAAATGAATTACTTAATACAAGGTAAAAATACTTTCAATTTGATATTATTATTATTTATATTTTTCATTCAAGGAAATAATAATATAATAGTTATATTAAAACAAATATCTTTTGGAATGAAGTAATTTCAGTTATTTTAATTATTTTTAAATATTTTAAATTTTGTTTATAATGGATTACAAATAATAAATATACATAGATTCATGATGAGAAAATAACCAGCATTTTAAAATGAAATATCGTGTTTCAAAAGTATCTGTTTTGATGAAATAAGGTAAATTTCAAATAAATGCTTAATGATATATATATATAATTTTATACAGAATACAGTAAAGGGATAAGAAGTCTCCAGATTTCTGGAAACTTTGTTCCTTTTTGAGTTTTACAGTAAGACCCCATTTAACGTGGGGGATACGTTCCAAAGAAACCAAGCGCTAAACGAAACAGCATTAAATGAGGTTATCTTAACATGTAAATAATGAAATAGGTGAAACAGAACAGTGAATAAAAAAATATATGTACCATTTTTTTGTTTTATTTTGTAGCATGTATTATTGCTATTATATTACATTAATTATAGACAATTTTTATTGCTAGTATCAATTTGTATTCATAAATCATTCATGAAAATCAAAAATATTCAAATAAATAATTTATGTTTGTGATGAGGAAGGATTCATAAATCATTCATGAAAATCAAAAATATTCAAGTAAATAATTTGTCATAAATCATTCATGAAAATCAAAAATATTCAAGTAAATAATTTGTTCATGATGAAGAAGGTTCAAATCATTCATGAAAATCAAAAATATTCGAGTAAATAATTTATGTTTGGATGAGGAATAACATGTATTATTACTATTGTATTGCATTAATTATAGGCATTTTTTAATTGCTAATGTCGATTTGTATTCGTAAATCATTAACAATCAAAAATATTCGAGTAAATAATTTGTTTGTGATGAGGAAGATTCTTCCTCATTTTACATTTTTTGTTTTTTTTGTTAAGTCATCTAACGTCGTTTGCCTTTTCCTCTTTTCTTCAGCAAGCAATTGTCGATACTGAGATATTGCATCCATGACACTTCATCTTGCCTTTGACCTTCTACAAAAATTTGAATCATTTTGTATAACTGATACATAATTTTCATAATAATGGTTAAACATATTTTGATATGTTCCGTTGCAAGTTCCTTTTGCTCCTCATCTTCAGAAACGCTTACTCTTGATGATCGATCATAAATATGAACTATGACTGCAGCAAACTTTCATATATACTACACTACATTGATATCAAATGCACTGGGAGAATGCTTAGAAGTATTAAAGCAACAAATTTGTGTTATTTCGGATTTGTGTGAGTATAACAGTTTTAAATACCATATCAAAGTGAATCAATAAAAAATATAAAATTTGGAAAAAAAACCATGTTATATTGAAACAGCATTAAATGGAGCAGCGTTAAGCAGGATCTTAATGTACTTATTTTCTTGGGGTTGTCTGCTCATTGTTTTTTATTTATGCACTTTGTAAAAAAAAACAATTGTTCTTACACATTCACCATATGCTGTAAGTCTGAAAAAACAAATCAGATATAATTTAAATACTAGTATTTTATATACATCTTAAGATACTTATTTGAAATTTATTTATTTCACCAAAATAAACTTTGGGCTATCTTGCATAGAAATAGATCTATCAGCTATCTTTTGGATGATGGTATTTTTATGAATAAATATAATAAGAATTAGTAATAAACACAGAATTAAGGAGATGTATATCATAAGATTAAATACATTTTATAGGCTTTCTTGTAATACAGCCTTTTTTGTACATCCTTTTACATTGCAACGAATAAACAATTATCAAAAATTAAAATTTAAACCCGAATAATGCAATCAATAAAGTTAAAATGAAACAGAATAAAGCAGTCAACATATACCATAGTTGACTGCTTTATTCTGTTTCATTTTAACTTTATTGATTGCTATTATTCGGGTTTAAATTTTAATTTTGATAATTGTTTATTCGTTGCGATGTAAAAGGATGTACAAAAAAGGCTGTATTACAAGAAAGCCTATAAAATGTATTTAATCTTATAATAAGAATTAATTCATGGTACTTATTTTATGGGTACTTAGTTTTTTCCTTTATTTTCACCACTAGTTTTTTAAGGTATCAAAAGACACTTTGGTTAAGTCATTACAAATATACTTTAAGATTAATTTGAATATATATATATTAATTATAATTTTATATATATAAAATTTACAACAAAAATATTTTTAAAATTGCTTTTGACAATTCTTGCTTTTTAGTAATACTTTCTTAACAATTATTCAGCTCTTGTAATAGGATAAACTTTTTATTAGTAAAACATTTTTGACCTTTCTTTGAGGTCCTCATCAATACAAAAACACTTTTGTACTGATTTTTGTTTTGTTGTTTTGATGACACAATTGTTAAAAAAAAATATTTTTATTTCTGTTACATATAACTATATATATATTTTAAGAGTTCTCCTTTTTTATGGGAGACTGAATGCATTTCAGTCATTAAACACTGACTTTCAACTGTCTTCAGAAAATTCTAGCAGAACATCAAAGAACTATGGCCAGCCTAACACAAATATATATAATTATACATTTATAATTATAAAATTTGTCATAAAAATTAAATTTTAAGATTTTCCCCTTTGTTTCATAATTTAATTTTCATGACACATTTTATAATTTATAAACATAAGCTCAATATGTTTGTTTGAGCCATGCTGACTATAGTTTTTCAATGTTTGTTAGGATTTTCTGAAGTCAGCTGAAGAGGATCACCATTGAGTGACCAAAATGCATTCTATCCCCTATAAAAAAAGGGGGGATGAACTGTTAAAAAAATGTAATCATATGTAATAGAAAAAAATATTTTTGTTGTAAATTATATGTATAGTGTAACCGCTTTTATAATGAATTTTCTCTTTATTCTTTTTAAATAATTTTATTTGTAGTTGTTTTAGTTTTAATAGATAATTTCAAAAACAACAGTTTAAATACAAGTATATCATTACAGATGTTTTAGTTATTTTGTATAAAAAAGAAATATGATAATTTATAACTGTAATAATTGGAAAGATGATCATTTCTCATGAAATTCAAACACACACAATTATGTCCCTGCTACTTAAGTACCAGTTTGACAAACATTCATAACTTTTCCTCCCGAATAAGGGAGTGTCCAATATTGGTGTCCAGCGTTCAATACATTGGAGGTATGATTTCAAAGATTAAAAAAATCTCAATATTATTAATCAATAATTTTAAGCATTTTATTATGTCGAAATTTTACCCATATTGATCATTACAAAACATGATAATTGTGTTTTTAATTAATTACAATGGTTTGCTAGTGCCACTCAAAGCATTTGATTAGTTAACAGGTCGCCGATTCGTATCTGTATTGGTTAAGAGGCCCGAACCTCTCTCCAGCTATTGCTAAGTGTCTCTTCTATAAGTCCTACAATTTCCAATTGATTCGTAAAGACAGATCCACAGAAAATGTAGGATGAAATTTACTGATGTTAAGCAGCCCGCAATACTGGTCTGGCTGCTTAACGAACTCATGCAGGAAAGCCCAATAAAGACAGGTTAATTGTTGATAAAGTTCTTGAAGCAAACATGTAAAATAAACTTATATTGAAGTGTTGATAAAGTTCTTGAAGCAAACATGTAAAATAAACTTATATTGAGTGATGAAGTTCTTGAAGCAAACATGTAAAATAAACTTATATTGAGTGAGTAGGGAAGTTCTTGAATCAAACATGTAAATAAACTTATATTGAGTGAGTATGCGGTATATATGGATGATCTCCCTCCTGCACAGCCCCTGACGAGGGAGAGATGCATTGCGTGCATAATAATATCTTTTAGTGTTTTCTAAAATACCATGTAACTACAGATTAAAAATGGCGGACGGCCTGGCTCCCCCTACAGGGGCCTTAATTCGCAGAATTTAAAACAATAACCGTTTAGAAATCCCCTTTAAGAAACTAAAAACTAGTGAACTCTTGCGCGTCTATTTTTAATTAATCAAATAATTTGTTTTCATTACTATATATTATTTGTTTTCATTACTATATGTTAATAATCATTTACTTAAATATATTTTTATATGGTTATAATTTTATTAATTTTAATAATGATATTGTCGGATTTGAATCGATGGTGATAAAAAAAATAACGATTAACAACTGAGCTAACGAATCACATAATGCGATGACGAGCTGTTTTAGAGCTCTGTTTTGTCGGAAGTTCACATAATCAGGAGTCGTTAACCAAGGTACCACTGTATATTTTTCTCGATAGTGTCAGAATGCCATTTTTATTTACTAGGTAAAATATTTTGCAAAATAATTTATTTAACGAATTTTTTAGACGAAAAAAATATTAAAGTTTTATTAGTTTTAATTAATATTAACGTTTACGTTGCGTAGTTTATAAAAAAACCATGGTCAGTAAATCAACGTATAGTGTAAGAACAGAGTCTTTCGCGATATTTGCGTCATCAGTCTTTCTAGTACTATAGTGTAATGATCCACAGCATGTTTCGGCGCACATTTTTAAACATACAATACAAAAAATGCTTAGTTATACGGTATTTTTCTCTTCTACATTTCAAATCCGATTATAACAAAAGTCAAATTTATTCGACAAGTTAACTCGAACAGTTTTTATATATCAAATTCCGTCTGTATAGTGAAGCCGAACTGATACATGTGGACAAACAGTTTGATTATAGTAGACACTTTTCGTAATTTCGCGACACACCTAAATGCAAATTCTGTGATCTAATATATTGTGTATCAGTATTTTTTAACATTGATATAGCAATACTTATATGAATTTTAATTTAAGCATTAATATACAGTATTTTATAAGCATGGTTTTAGCATGTTATCAATAAACTTATTATTTATTCGAAACAGATACTTAACATGGTTTATTAACGATACTCTATGCCCTTTATAAAATAATTCTCAATTGAAGTGAAAACTGTTAAGTTTTAATCGTCAAATTATAAGATTTATTTTAATATATTAATGTAATTAATGTAACTTGATGTAATGGATTTCGATAATATGTACAGTATTAATTTTATTCAAATTAGATCATATTTATGCGAAATGCTATATCACGGTCTTGAACATTCTCTCTCTTATTACGTCATGTAACGCTTAACCCAAATTTTTGAATATTCACTTTATTTTCGATAAGTTTGAATATCTAATGAATCTCTATAATATCAACAAATTTTATTTAAATAGGTAATATTTACATGAAATAATCTATTGACAGATAACATGATATCTTATATGTTTTTTCAGGAGGGGTCCGGGCTCGGCCCGTTGACATGATGGGCTCTACAAGTGGCTACCGCCAGATAAAAGTATATCCCTTGTGCGATATGGTGGCTTAACTATGGTTACTTACCTAACCTTATACAAGAATCCCTTGATTAGTGCGGGTTTGAATAACGCGGTTTTGATTAGTGCGCAAAAATAATTTGAGACTATCCCTTAATATATGCGGTGCCAAATTTGATTAGTGCGCTTCAATAAGTGTGATTTTTTTTTGCAAACCCTCTGAAGCGTTGGTAACTGAATCTCGGGGACTGCAGTCTATATGATTAGAACACTGCAATAAATTTATTTATTCACTATTTTTATTCTCTTAATATTATGACTTTCGTCATCTAATTGTTATATTTTAAATTCGCTCGTAATTTTATTTGTTAATAAATTGAGCGTGAATGGCTTCATTTGTAATTTTATTTATTAAGAAATTTAGCCTGAATGGCAACTACCTAATAATAACCATTACAATATTATATAGTCAGCCTTGCCTTCAGTTCCTCTCCAGTACTCGATGTCTACGGAGGTGCAATTATTTTTTTTTACGAAATTTATGCAATTTTGTAAAAAATTGCATACATTTTGTAATATTACACAGCAAATATATTTGTAATATTACTTTTTTGTGAAAAATAAATTTTAATTCTTACTATAAATTTTTAAATACTTATACATATTCCTCAATAATTTAAAATACAGGTGATGCAATATAGATACGTTTTGAGAGAGGAAAAAATTTTTATATTTTCCAGGATTCATTATAATTATTCCCATTGGTTTTTTAGTTTTATTACTGCGATTTTGATATATGCAGTGCATTGCGAGGATTTATTAATCGCACTAATATATGTTACGGATAAACCCTAAAAATCGGCCATTTCGAGAATTGGCTACAATGTCTGGCCAATATCCGAAAAGTTTGTCTTTTATTTTAATTTTGTGTTTGGCCGGCCAGTTCACTGGTCAGAAGATTTTAGCCAAAATCAACAGACTGCTGTTGTAAATTTTACTCTATAAATAATAGTAACTTAATTATTATTAATGCATCAAAAAAAGTTAAAAATTTGCATGAAAAATTATATTTATGTAAGTATGAATATTTAACCAGCTCCTTTAGATTAGATATAACTTTGTATTTAGAACCTCTTTTAAAAATAGATCAAAGTAGATTGATCAGACATAAATGTTTCCGAAGGAACTAGGTGACTGGCTATCTTTGCAGTTTCCGAGATGATAAACAGACCTCATACGGTTCTCAGCACTCTTCATACCCGTTCCATTATCATAAACATTTTTAATCATCATATATTTTATATATATTAACCACCGTACATAACTCATAAATATTCTAATATAATAAAATCATCTTAATTCGAATAGACTAATAATAAACTGAATTTTATCTATCTTGTTTATTCTACTTATATAATGTAGGCCTACTTAAATTTTTCAAATTTTATTCTCCTGTAGAACAGTTTTTTATAGAGTACAAACAATTAGAATGAGGGTGATTTGAATGTTTAATGACGACCCTCTCAAATATGCTTTCTTTCTTATGCGGCCTTCTCAATAGATATTGTGAGTTAGGCAATAACTCAGCAATAATTGAGTTTGACACTATAGCGTTAGAGAATCAAAGATTCTCTCCCGCCGACAAATGATTGAAAAAGTGCTAATCGGTGGTTCCGTTGTGTTACAGATTTATTTTAAAAAAACTGTAATCTTGGAAATTGCACACTAAACAATACATCCGGCTTTTTTAGAAGCTCACTTGCATATTTAGTTACGATCTGTGTAATTTTTAGAAGGGTCTGTACAATATTACAAAATTTTCATATGAATATTGATTTCACATTTTGTAATTTAAACTGCATGTCCAATTGATTCATTTATTTATTATTAATAATAACAGTCCAATTAATACTAATACAATTTTAGTCACAACCTTAAGATATCAGGAATTCTCCATAGTGCACGTTTTACTGGATTCATCCGATACATAATAAATACGAAAATGTCGGCAGATCAGTTAACATACTTCGCGCATTAAAAGATGCTTTTAGTTTAGAATGAAATTATTTAAACAGAGTAAATTTTCGTAGAAAGATTTCTCGTTAATTTCGAAAGTATAGAGAGATAGGAACAATAAATCTATACTAGCTGAACCTGTGCGAATAATTCGCACATGATTAGATTTATAGGCCATTCGGGAAATGAATCTGCTTTCTACTGGATATTTGCATATCCTAATAACTGTTCTCCTACCAATGTCCAGCATTTCAGCAATTTCATCGAAATTGCAGAAATGAATAGAGAGAAAAATCATTTCAGAAATGAATAGAGAGAAAAATCATTTTCTCTATATCATTTCAGAAATGAAATGATATAGAGAAAATGAAATAGAGAAAATGGTGTTTCGGTGAATGAAATCCGAATCATTTCTTTCGTGATGGCACGAGGCATTGTCTTCAGTATCGAGTTGCAGAATTTCTTTCGTGATGGCACGAGGCATTGTCTTCAGTATCAAGATGCAGGGATGAGGATGACATTTGACTACGTCATCCTTATCCCTGCATCTCGATTAGTATTTCAGGGAAAATTATCACTTCCCCCTATCGCACATGGTTTTTTATTATCTATTACGAAAGCCGTAATATTAGTACGCCATTTGTTTTCTATGAAAACTTTAATATTCATTTTTAACATGTCACAGTTCTCTCGCTGCTATCAGAACCCTACCTCTCGTTACTAGCGAACTACATAATGGACGATCCCTCCGTCAGCACATTAGTGCCTACGTTACGAAGAAACTACTGCTTGCTGAAGCCGAGTATTGTAAGGAAGCCTAACGTATCCGGTGAGGTGACAAACATTTTAGCCGGAGCTGTACATAATTTTTGGTCATCTTCTAATATAAGCATTAAACCAATGATCTTGTGATTTATATCATATTTAGTGCCTTTTTCATTTGGTGCCACGAAATTGAGAGATAGGATGACTTAGTATGACTCTTCATTATTTTTATATTAATTTAAACTTTGTTGGCTTTTATTTTATTTTTATTACAAAAAATAGGCAAGAAGTATATACATAATGTGTTAATTAGAGTGGAAACACATGCTAAATGTAGAAAAATTAATATTTAAACAATAATGTTGACTGTGTTGTTACTTTTGATAATGATAATTACTATGCAAATTAAAAATGTATGTGTTCAAATATATTTGTGTTTTAAACTTTTTTATAATACAAACCTCCAGAATTTACTCCAAACAAACCTAATTTCTTTAGATAAATTAGTTAAAAATTCTAGTTTAATTATTAATTAATAGATGGCATTACTCATTGATTTAATAATTAATAAATATTCTAATTGCGAGATGGCACTAAATTAATTTAAATTATTTCAAATCATTAAAATTTCTGTTAAGCTTATCAAGGGATAAATTTGCAAAATATATTTTTGTTTTTTATTGTTTTTTAATATAGGCCCTCTTTCTTAACATATTCTACAGGCCCTGCACTAGCTTAATCTGGCCCAGCACCTTTTAGAAAGATGACTAGAGATATTTAATCTGTAAATTTGCATCCTCACCATTAAATATTTATCTGTAAAATTACAGATAAATATTTAATGGTGAGGATGCAATATGACCATAAATTTTGATGTTCTATGATGGGTTTAATTTGACAGCAAATAAAACAAGTTATTATGAAAGTTTTTAATTTAGGAAGCTTGCTAGTTTTTTCTGAATACTAAACTTACATTTCTTTAACAACTGATATGTAATTACATTATCAATTTCATGAAGATTGTCAAAAACAATTTCATTCTGAGAAATGTTGGAATTTTCAAAATGAAGTTTTAACGTTTTGAATGCACTGTAAGCCTCAGCTTCTTCCTCAGATATGCCTCCATCTTCATCCTGGCCTACATTTGCATTTTTAATTTTATGCATAATATCTTCTTCATTAACAGAAATGGTTTTACTACATTTTCATCTTACAAAATATAGTTTCAACTGTGACATTGTCAACTTCAATAAATATTTTCCAAGTTTCTTGGTTCATGAGCAAATATTTGAGACTGGTTATTATCTTCTGCTGCTGAACTATTGTTATTATCATGCAAAACAGCATTTTCTTGTAGCAAGAATCCAGACTTCAAAAGAGTTTTGTACAGCAGTGGTCTTAACCTGTTAATTAACTGCTATACCTTACTTGCCAATATGAAAATGCCAAACAGATATATGTTTAGCCTAATAGACATTTGAATATATTTAAATGCTTAAATTTATTTCAGTTTTTATGCAATACTGATTTTTATTAATAATATTTACTCAATAATTTTTATCAGATATAAATTAATTTTTCTTATTTTATTTATTTACATCAAAGATGATAGAAATATGTTCTCTGTAAACAAATTTTGTTTATCAAAAATATTTTAATTTAAAACCTTTTAATAGTTTCTCTTCCATAGTGAATATTTAAATGTGATGAAAAATAATTTATATTTACTAAAAAGTTCATTTTCATAGCTCATATTGATTAAAAGATAAGAAGTTTTAAGGGAAGACAATAATTAGATTGCAGTAAACTATAAAAAAATATTAAGAAAAGAAAAATGTTCTAACTTGAAAGAACTATAGTTTGAAGTGGAAGAGTAAGTGACCCAGACTACAGTATATTGAACTTTAGTTTGAAGTAGCATAAATGTCATTATATGCACCAAAATTCATTTGCACAGCACCTCTGAGATCAACTGATTCATAGGTCACTTGTTTGTTGTGGATGTTCATAAACATGTGGAAAGCAAGGTGTTTCCTATAAGAGCATTTGAAGGAATGGATGATCCCTTGGTCCAGTGGTTGCAGCTTGGAAGTGGAGTCTTTTGGAAAATATAAAACTTTGGTGTTGATTAATGCAGGAACATTATGAGATGAACAATTATCCACAAACATCAAAATGTTATATTCTGTTTGCAAATTTTCTATCAATTTTTAGAAATCAGTGATTGAATATTTCACTTGTCATCCATGTAGTGTTGTTAGACTGGTAGTCAAAAGGAAGATGTAATAATCCTTTAAAGCATCTTGGCTTTTTCAACTTTTCTTAGTTTTTGTAAAACAAACCTCTCACATTAGCATTGAAGATATTACATGGAGGATATCTTTCACAAAGTTTGGGTAGTATATTATTTATATCAATCATCTGTTTTTGGATCAATATTTATGATTTCACTACATCATGTTCTAAAAACAAGTCTATTGTGAGTTTTGAATCAGTCGAGCCAATTGTTGTTAGCTTTGAAGTCAGTTACACCCAATGCAAAAGTGAAATTCTGTGCTTTTTATTGTAATATAGGCCCAGAGATTGGTATCTGCTGTGCAGGTGCTTGCTATAATCATAAACTCACAGCTTTATCAACATCAGGATGATTAACATTCTGTATCATTTTTTTGATGTCACTTCTTTAGTATTTTAATTTTTATTCCTAAGTCCAAAACTGTTCATTTTGTCCAGAACATTGCATTACACCAAATTACCAAACATACTATAAAATACAGTATACTGTTTTAAAATTCAAACATAATCAAACTCCATATACAGGCAGCTGACATTGCAAAACTTGACATCAATATTATGAAGCTTGGCATGATAAAACAAAAAAAGGAGATGATAGCAACAAAAGACTTAACAAGTTTATTCTATCAACTCTTGACTTCAACTGCATTGATAATAAATTTATCATTATTTATATTCTTCATAGCAACTGTCATCATAACTGATACTATAACGAACATAATAGACACAAAATTCAAAAGTCCTTGACCATTATGAATGTTACAGAATGAAAATTCAAATTTGTGCACTCACAACAGTTATATCAAAGTTGGATGGTGCACTACATGTCATAAAATCAGTTTGAAAAACAGGAGGAGTTTTCTTTCTATAATGGTGTTTGTTATATATCAGGGGTGGCCAACTTGTTTGTCATTAAGATTGACTTTATATGTTAACAATGAGTTTGTGATCTGCCTTCGAAATTCTTTGTTTGATGGTGAGAGTAGAGACAAGAGCCAAACCACATATCCCAAAACGACATTAGCCCAAAACGAGATATCCGGCAGCAGCGACAGTTTTATTCTTTTATTTTACTCATAAATCTCAAACACAATACTTCACTTCAACTCTCACAGCTGTCAATTCATAGGTGCCATGTTGGCATTGTCATTAAATTTAGAATTTTGTCTAAATACTCTGCTGCTACCAGCTATTCTGTTTTGGGCCATACTCAGCAATAAAGCAAAAGTTTGGCTTTAGTTGTCTAGAGAAGGCACTTTACAGTAAGAGAGTCATCTGATAATTTACGAAGATTGACTAAAAATAGTCCCTCAATCAACTGGTCGATTGCGATCGACCCGTTGGCCACCCGTTATATACACTTGGCTTTTAACATAGGAAAGATAGGTTGGCCAACAATTTTGCATCAAATATTTGTCAAATGCAGATGTTTGTTATTTTGAGGTTGCTTATAGTGGGTTACAGTGTGGTGTGTGAACGAATTTCCTCTGAATGAAACAAGCTAAATAAATAAATAAAAATTTGGATGAAATTTGCAGAAATTATAAAACAAGAGTTACATAACTTCTGTTAAATGAAGTTACATCATATAATTATAAAAAAATTATATGGTTTCAATGAAATATTGTCATTTTTATTAATATTTCATATTTAGTAACTTGTTTTTCTATCATTTGTACAATTTTAGCAGATCTTTTTATAAATATTTTAATCTATATAAAATAAATCATAACATATACAAAAAGGCCTCACCTCATACAAAAAATAATTGTAATATTCTTTGTTGCTCTAATTGGACCACAGATGATTTATTATAGCAACCCACCCAATACTACATGCTGCAGGATAAAGTAGGCTTGATTGTTATTTCCTGTGAATCAAGTGGCTGCTGTAAAGCAATTAAAGTGCTGTGCATTTAAATTGCAGAGTATTTGTTTCATTTTTTTTTTGCAATTTTCTTCTAAATTTTGGTGAAAGTATAATAAAAAAAAATGAACAATTAAAATATTTTTTGTTTATTTTAATAGGATTAAGCAATATTTCCATATTATCTGCAATATATTATTTTTTTTTCAACTTTAAGCATTTTATAGCTTATTATATAAGAAAAAATTTTATTTTTATTTAAAATTTCAAAAGTATCATTTATCTCATTCCAAAATTGGAATAACTTTGATGTATTAGACTATAAAATCAACAAGATGGAATAAAAAATACAAAAAGGAGAAAATAATTGTTGATAGCAGTTTTATACGTTGTATCTTAAATAAAATACAAATTCTACCAAGTAGTTGTATTCAAAATAATGTTTGTAAAAACATAAGTTAAAAAAATATTTTGGCAACTGAAAAATTTAGGAACCAGCATCAAAAGTAGACATTTTCATATTATGAACACAAAAAATCAATTTGCAATAGATGGATTAATAAAATCAGGATTAAATTATTTCTATTTATGGTTTTTATCATCACTTTGTTTTGACATTAAACATGTCAATGGCACACAGGCATAATTAGATCATGATGATTATATATATAAAAGCACTGAAAGGATTAAAGTTTCAAAATGAAAGAGAAACTCTGTCAGATTGGAAAAATTATTGGACATTCCTATACTTAAAAAGAGAGAGAGAGAATATAAGATTAATAGGAATACTAACTGTAGTCACAACATCCAAAGGTGCTATTATTTCATGTACTCACTTCAACTTTGGCTATCCAAAAGCCTGTCTCAAATATTTTTGATTACATAGTTTATCTTACTGATTCGGTTTATTATTTCTTTTATTTAGTGTCTACAATGTGAAATCTTATATTTGAAATGAAACCATTCTGATAGAAACTTCAAAATTAGTTAATTCAATAAAAAACTTTCAGACAGTAAGTAATCAATATAGACATCCAATAGAATAGAATACTGATGATGATGTATCCAGTTTTCTGCAAATGTTAAATCTATATTCAAACATTTTGATCAGTTTTCAATTGTGAAATTCAATTTCTTAACTTTTATAGGCTATAAGCAATATTTAAAAATTTTTGTACATACATAGAATATATATATATATATATATGTAAATGATTGTAATATAAAAAATAACAATTATTAAAGAAATTTAGTAGTTTTTGATTTTTTAGTGCAATGTAAGCAGACATTTTTGAGCTAATGTATATATTTTTACCTCTTCTTCTTTATATTACTATGCTTTGCTCTTTGTAAGTAGCTGTCTTATATAGTGTGTTCAGAAAGTAACTATATTCCTAATGTATATATTATTGCAATATAGATATATAGTTACTTTCTGAATTCACTATATTTTAGCATGGGAAGGATCAATAGCAATCAGAAAAAATATCTATACAAAATATATAAAGTTTTTCTATCCTGCTTATCAACAAATAACTAAATAAATACACAAGCACTAAGACAGAAGATTAACATTTATACAGTAAATGTTAATCTCCTGTCTTACAAGGGGAGGTTCAGACATTCGGGTCACCGATATATTTGAAATTGCGCATAAAAACAATATAATGTGTATTGTCCCCCTAGGACAATATAATGTGTGAGTAAAGTGCACAACTCAAGCATTGTCGAAAAAATCGCACAAGAAGTTTCGTACTGAGTTCATATAATCTAAAATTTAATTATCTTTCTACTGTCTCAGTAGCACAATGGTTGAAGATATGTTTTTATAATTGCATGATTGCTGGTTCAATTCTTAGTTTTGACAATTTTTTTATTTTTATTTATTTATTTTATTATTATTATTTTTCTCTTGCATTGTTTTATATAAATACAGTTATATTTTTTTATTTGTAAAAAAAATATAAATAACTGACACACAAATATAAATACTCTAACACATTGTACAACGACTGAAACCAAAAATAATGAATTGCTGTGGATTAAAAGACAAGCTGTTAGACACGGTTACTCCAGGAGGACTATCATGCATCTTTGGGAAAAAATTTCCAGACAAAAACGTATAACAAATAAAAATAAAAATGACACCGTATCTGAAAACCGTCCAACATATTCGTTAGAAATCAATGATGTTACTTTGAAATTTAAGAAAAAATTGGAAAGACTAACCATATACGTAATGATAAGAATAAGATTGTGATGTTACTTTGAAATTTAAGAAAAAATTGGAAAGACTAACCATATACGTAATGATAAGGATAAGACCCAGTGTACTCTCCAGGTGTGTATCAAATACCTTGTTTTGACAATGACATTGGTAAAAGTACTACCTACATCGGATATACAGGGCGTTCTCTTAATAAAAGAATCCCTGAACATATGAGGGATATAATGAACAATGCTTCAACGACATCGTTAGCGCAGTGAGCTCTTGTTACTGACTTGGAAATAGATTGGAGTAATACAAGCTTAATCTGGAAAGAGGAAGATCCTAGGAAGGGTAAAGTCGTGGAAGCTATCACAATCTATAATAAGCGTAATGACATTGTGCAATCTATTAATAAAGTAGACCCTACAACTGTCAGTAATGCCTGGAAGTAGTGTATGAATAGTAAACAACCTCGTTTTTAGACATTCCTTCTGGCAAAATTACATCTATTGCGTATTCTTTAATTTTTATTGTTTAATGGACATTTTTAGTATATATTAATTGTTAACTTTTATTGAGATTATGTGTAATTGTGTTATTTCTGAGTCCTATATTTTTTAATGTACGTTAAAACATTTAATTATTGTTACCATAGCAACCTGTTTTTTAAAATAACCTTTTGAAACATGCAATAAATACATCATAGATACTCATATAATTGGTATGTGCTAAGCCTGGATTCAATATTGGATCTACTTGTACCAGAATAGTACTAGAGGAAGTGAATTTTGTGCTAAAATCAATGGACACTATAAATTTGATATGAAAAATATATCTGATGCAATCATTGAAGAAAATAAACAAAAAAATCATAAAAGCAGTCAGATATTCATATAATTGATGCTAATTATCCAAATCACAATATTTTTTTTTTTTTATCAAAACATTTTGACAAGTAACTGCTCTTAGAATCTGAAATGTTAAGACAAATCATAAACAAGCACTATTAGAATAGAAATTTATTTTTTCCAAAGCAGTTTGAAAACTTTGTATGAAAGAAACATTTGTTAAAATATGAATTAGAGATTATAAATTATTATATAGAACAAAATACAATCATTGATTTAAACAAATTACAATGGATGATTGATGATGATAGTTTCTTAACAAAATGAAAAAGTGATTTTACATTTATATAATTTGCTAAATGGAAAATTCATAAATCAAAAGTTATAAATTGAGGGATACCTTTATTGAGATTAGTAATGCTATGATATTGTATATTTACCATGCTGCAAATTTATTGTGTTCCCAAACTTTATTGAATGCCTACAGAAAGGATGATTTCAATCTTTTTTAAAATTTTAAAACTGTGCTTATAACTTTTCAATATCTTAAAATAACTGATTTCTAGCACTACTTACAGTAATTAACATTTTTAAAATAAATAAAAAACTTCAATGTTTTTGACTGATTTCTCAATTCTTTTCAGTTGATTAACAAAAAAAAAATAAAAAATTCATAAATCTCTTAAATTTGATTATTTGTTAGTTACATAACAATTTTAATACGAAAATTATTCTATATCTTGATTTTGTTTATTTATGTAAACATTATATTATCATTAATCTAATTGAATTGTAACTTAAATTTATTTTCATTCTGAACAAAATTTTCTAAAGTATATATAATGGTGAACTTATAAAACTACCTAATTTTTCACATTAGTAGAGTTGAGAGTCTTAACAAACAGCTGAAATCATTAGAAAGTGTCAAACCATTACTAAGTACATAATTTTCTAAGAGTTATTACTATTTATTGCCATTTCACTTGTAATTTCAATTATATGAATGATTGATGCACAGCACAATTTTTAAGTGGAAAAAAACTTAATTTATTGAATAATTATAGTACAGTCGACTCTCTATAACTCGAACGTCCATAACTCGAAATCTTCCT
>AYEL01082139.1:0-14762 GCA_000484575.1 Olivierus martensii | reverse complement strand
TTTTAGTTTTATTTTTTCCCTATAACAATTTATGCAATAAATTTTATAAAATTTATCGCTACAGCATAACTTATTACAGAGATTTCAATAAACACGGTTTAAAAACGTTACATTAACCTCAAACACTAATATTGCCAAAATAATAAAAAAATGGAGGGGGTATCGATACTTTTGTCCACCACTGTAGATGGTTTCTTTCATCGGATATAATAGTGAACCACGGGATAATGTCACAAATCTCTCAAAATGCGTACACGAATGACTTTATCGTCTGCGCTACGTTGAGCATTTTGAATAATTTAGTAGAATATAATTATAAATGAATTCCGAGAACAGTAAAAAGTTTATATTTTTATCGAATACAATAGTATATCTGTTAATTTTTAAAATCGACTAGAAATCTTTATAAATAATTAGACTTTTAAAACTTAACTACAGTATTTAAATACATATAGTATATTCATTTGTAGGGCCTACTGGTTGAATTCGTAACATATAATAAAATATTTATACGAGTCGGTAAGTATCGGCTAAAACGTTGATAAAAAATTTTATGCTATAATCTAGAGATTTCGCCTTACTTTTTAAAGCACGCTTACATATTTATCTCCCTTTTGTGATTCATAATTGATAAATGTAAGGAGTTAAATGTTTGATATTTAGTCAATCATTCTTATCGTGTGATACAACGGCCAAATATGTTGAAGTGGACTGGAATGTGTCTCAGCCGTAGTCCATAATATTATCGTTAATACCAAGCCCATTCGCTAGCCACCACAGACTGAATGATGGCTTCTGCATCTGGTTCTGTAAATTTATCACACACTAGAGTAGAAATAGTCAAAGAGTGGATTAATTAGGAAATTCTCCGTGTCTAAGGGATTTTCTCATATGGATATCTGTCAATATAACTTGTCAGAAACTAAATTATATGTAAGAACGAAAATAGTTAGTTAGTTTCTTAGTTATTTACTTAGTTTCTTATATATTTTTGTTTCGTTTTTCGTGTTGTAATATAAAGTTTTATTATTAGTTATTATAATTTTGTCGTCTGATATTTCAGCGAATTACGCGCTGGCTCAGTTAAAACTGATCCTATATTTCAATGGACACTAATACTAATATAGTATTTTTTTATTAAGACCATTAATGAAGATAAGCTAATAAGTCATGGTTATCCGGAAAAATGATAATAAAATTAATTCTCCTTAAATAATTTGTTTCGAATATTAGGAATTTTTTAATATTTCATAAACTTTTTTTTATGAAAAATTAAATTCCGAATAAAATATCCTCGGATTATAGTACCGTAGCGCGGCTACCCGGCAGGATCAATTGTATTAAAAATAGTCAAAATAGGATGATCATTACCTAAGTAATAAAATATTTATAGGCAAGAAGGTCCCGCCTCCTCCTAGATTAAGTGCAAATATTGACTAAAGTTAATAATAAGGACCGATCCTTCATCGATCTTAAATTGTTAGAAATAACATTAAATCTCTGTACTGTATTCTTTCTTTTCCTTCTCGAAATGACGTTAGAATGGACCATATTCGTTTCAAATATTAAACTGGAAATTTAAAATTAAAAACAGTCTGGCCGACAACATAAATCAATTCTGGTTTTATGTGAAAAGAATACGATATAATGTTTTGTTTCTATTCTATCAACTTTTCTGTATAAATTTACGTGTATTGTAAGATACTGTACTGTATAGGTAGAAAAATGAATTTTATTATGTAAGGTAATACCGGGAGTGATGCCTCAATGGGAGAGATGCCATACTTTTGATAATTCTGAATGTAGCCCGCAAGAAGAGCTACTGTCGCTCACGTGGGTTCAATGTAAAGCGAGAAGTTAGGTGACAGTTTAAAACGTAAATTATTCGCCGTATTTTTGATGTGTTAGCTATTTTTCGTGGTAAGTTCTTCAAATTTTATGCCAACAGTTATATGCTTTAGGTACCAACTCCATCATAAACGAAAAGTTTGTAGATTTCTAGCTGTTTTTTCTGATATATTATACGAATTAGAACTTCGACAAGGCATTGTGAAATAAGCAGCCATGTTGGTGAAATCACGTGAGAGGAGAGAGGCGTGGCGTCTCTCCCGGGAACGTCACATCATGAACAGATGCCAACTAGAAAGATGCAAACACTTATATTCATAATTTCAGCTCCTAGAGTAATAATCTAAAAACTACACAATCTTTTAAAAATATTAATGATGAATCCACTTCTGTCATTACGAAAACTACTCAACCTACTGCTGCAAAAGATGTCCAAACAACTCCCAGTACTTTCAAAATTTTTCAAGTTACTACCACCCAAATTTCCAAAGATGCAGTTGATTCACCTTCAAAATTTCTGCATATCATATCCCCATTGCCTGAAGTTGTCAATAAACAACGAAGGAAACAATCTGCTGAAATTTTAACATCGGAAGAAAACATGATAAAACGAAAAGGAAAGCGAGAGAAAAAAGCCAGCAAAAGCACAGGGAAACGAAAAGTGAGAGTTCCAAGAATACTTAGGTTCATTGATTAGAAGACAGTGAAGTTGAAAATTCATCCAATAATAAGGACGTAGATTCTAACAATTGTGTAGAATGTTGGGAAAATTATTATACAACAAGATTAAAATCTGACTGGATCGCTTGCATAGACTGCAAAAAATGGCTGCATGAAACATGCACCATGTATGAAAAATTTTGTAACGACTGTGGAAGGAGAAAAAAAAAAACGAAAAGAAAATATAGAGAAGCAAAATAATTTTATCGGAAAAAAATTTATATTTTGTTTTGTAACATTCGTTTAATTTTAAGTTAATAAATGTGCTTTAACTTATTGTGTTATTTGGAATAAAATACAATTTATTCAAACTGTGGCAACTCTCCCTAAACTGCGGCATTACTTTATTACTTAATTGCAATACAATTTATTCAAACTGTGGCAACTCTCCCTAAACTGCGGCATTACTTTATTACTTAACTGCCTGGTAGAGATGCCGCATGAAGCATTTTTTTGTATCGTAATTTTGCACAGTTAGTATTGAAAACATAATTTTACAGGTTATGCATAGATGCAGACAGATCTATAGAAACACAAAAACGTTTTAACAATATTATTGGTTCCACTGTCCTTGTGCCATACTCATTCATGGAAATGTACGGCATCACTCCAGGAATTACCTTACTATATAACGAGTTACAGTAATGTTTTTGAAACTGCTTTTATTTTATTAAAATTGTTTTCCATTATAATACAATCGTAGTTCATCAAAAAGCTTTAACAATTTTTAATTTATTCTATATTTAATTGTATATTTTTAAAATAGTTTAAATATTTAAACAAATTACTGTGTGTATGTACCTTAATACACACACCACCACACAAGATTCCAAAGAAGAAAACAAAATAATTTAAAACAAGTAATTCAGAATAAATTCTAAAGCGATACTTCTTATGTAGCTTTATAAGGATGTTTATATCTAATTTCATCAATAAAAACATCATGTTTTTATTGATGGTGAAATCCAAACGCTTAGATTTTAGTAAAATTTTACAGTACAGTCGGTTCTAAAATGTATTGCAGGTTGCTCCAGTAGAAGTGACGACGAGCGTATTGACGTAAAATAGAATCGTCCGTTGTTATAGGAAATAGGGGGGAAAGCTTCGGAATGGAGGAAGCGATCATAAAGACTGAAGCGACATAATTAATGGCTCAGTTACTATTAAGAATTCGCTTTAAAATAACAGTTTATTATTATTATTATTATTTTTAAAACAGAGATAAACATCGAAAAACTGTAAAAAAATTACGGTAAGTAAATTTTTCGATGTTATTAAATTATAAACATAGTTTCAAAAATTTCAGATATTTCATAGAATAATTTCAGACGTTATATCCTTATAATCAGGATTATCTTTCATAATATTTTGGTATAGGTCTATGTCATGTTTAACATATCGTTGTTTTAATGAGTGCGACAGTTTTCTGCATGACAGTCAATTTTTTATATGAATCATGTGTTTATCATCAAAGAACGAAAATTACTGTGTATCAATCGAGCATACTATAGGAATATTATTAATTGTTCACAATTGGCATAGTTGTTTTACTATCAAAATTTCGGTAAATAATTATAACAGTTTATAAAAAAATTTTCTAGAAACTATTATAAATAAATTCTTATAATTAATTATTATTAGCGGTGAGCTTATATTTCCTAATCAGAAAAGATAGTGATATACAAAAGAAACGGAAACTATTATAGGTTGTATTATTTGCAAAGATGAATATTTAATGTTTTGCGAATTTTACTATTCGATTTTCATTTAGATTTCAGATTACAAATTATTTATTACGGATACTTAAGAAGGTTAAAATGCTGCGATGATTTATTAAATCATAAGTCCATAGATAAATCGTTTTTCAATCATATGTTAGATAAGAATTTCGGAAATCCTGTTTTTTGAAGAATTCGTTTTAATCTCTACAAGATATATAAAAAATCTCTCTCTAATTAACCGTTGTCAGAGATTATATTACTTGGTCCTTATATAGACGAATAAACAATATCATATGATATATTTCAGAAATTTTTCACGGTTCTAATATATAGAGTCGAACGTATTTGAATGTTATGAAATTGGTAGATGCTAGAGCGAAGGTAATGGGGGAGGAAAAGGGTTAGTCAAAGTGGGCGGTCTACGAAATATTTCGGGATGTCTAATAAAATCTGCTATCCAATTTCGGTTAAATCACTCACAGTCAGCCATGAAGATCATTTATTGGTCGGAAATTAGAAACGACACGCCCTTATGCCAGGTAATGCCTTCTTATACGATAACGTTCTCCGCTGCATAATCTTTACGTAGTCAAAGGCTATTTTTCATATCGAAAATCAACTTTTCCAAGCTTAATGTTTTCGTTTTCGTAATTTTTATACCTATATTTTCAAACGACGTAAGCTGAAGGTCTGTTACTGTTGAAGTTCTTTTAAATGACAAGCTACTAATTAACCGCATTTTTTATGTTTGCAATGATGATAACTTCTAATGATTAAAATCGATTGATATGTATGAGCACATGAGGCTATAACATTATTCCATAGATACACAAATATCATAAAGGAAAACGTGATATAAATGTTCTTGAAAATTATGAAAATCTTCATTTGTTTAAACGTTTACCGTGAAAAAATAATAAAACTACATCAGGTATGGATATATTTGGCAGCGAAATCCATCTATATAAAAATACATATGTTCCCACTAAAAAATTGATTCAGAAACTATGTAACTTGCAACTACAGATTAGAAATAAAATCATACAATGAAAAGCGGCTCCGGAGAAACGAGAGAGAGTTGTTTATTAACACTCGTAATTTCATATATTCTGAAGTGACAAGAAAAGAGGGAAACCAATAAAGGCGAAATCAGATTTTGCGATCCGTCCATATTTCTATTCCTTAAGGGGCCGTGCTTCCTTTAAAGTAAATTTATATTTATGAATTCATTTGCTTCTCGGCCCAATGGAGTGCCATGTCTCTAAACTCCTCCCTTTATTCTTAATGCAATGAGTTTTATGTGTCTAAATGGATACCTAAGATTAACAGTAACAAATAAGTAGCACGATTGTCATCACTATTATGTATATATTAACCTTTCGTAAACATGTCGTTCGAATTATCACAGAATATCTCCTTTCGCTAGTAAAACGATACTAATGAGGTAATTGTTCTTCTGTTATAGGGTTGGACGAAAAATAGTCGTTCTACATGATTGGATAAAGGTCGACTAACCTTCCTGCTATTAGTCGATGAAATATGAACAGCTTTTGCGATATTAAAGATCAGGAATAGATAAGAATAATCGAAACCTAATAACAGTAAAAACGTGATGATTTAAACATATGTTTTGCTGAGAACGAAGCTTCTAGCCAATCGACATTATTGAAATAGTGAAAAAGTAGGATTCAGCTCTCAACGATGGTAGCATAACACACGACCGTACTATCGGTTTTATTTCGCTAATAAGAAATAAGAATAATTAAATATAAAGCGACAATATAATTCGGCAAATCACACTATAAATATCATTTCGAAATGTGGTAGATGTTTTACGTAAGAATGAATGCTAGAATAAAGAATGACGGATAAACTTAGCCTTTCTCAAATTCCATATAACAAGAGTAGGTATGGCATACAAATTTTTTCTGTATTATAATAGATCTACACAATATTATAACTGCAGAACAACATAGATCCACATACTGCCAAACGACGGAAATAAACCTGCTTTGCAGTTATATTTCATAAGGATGGTATAATAGTTCTAAAATTAAATAGTTCTAAGTTATATCTAAATATTTTAATTTGGAGATATTGATATCACTATTTGACGTCAGCTATATACAGACATATGACCAAATTGTTCTAGATTTAAATCGTAGTAATTTCAGAAAATAATATATAACATTTTTTATCTTAGAAAACTTTTTATTTTCAGTATCTATGTGACAAAATAAGAAAAATATATATCATTCGTTTAATCATACAATGTTTATTGTGTTAATTAAAACATAATTCATTAAATAATATAAACATAGGAATTTGGACTAAATACTAATTAATATTTAGTCCAAAATCCTCCATTAGCTATCACATCTTCTAGCCGTCTCGGCAAGCTGTTAACAAGGATCTCGCAATAATTCGATTCTCTGAAAGAATTCCATTGTTGTTGGATTGTGTTCCATATATCGTCCGTCGTTCCTGCTTGGTGAAAATTGCAATCGGCAGCCATCCTTGCCCAAAGATTTTCAATAGGATTTAAATCCGCAGCTTTAGCTGGCCAGTTTATAACATCAATTATTGAATTATTTTGTAGCCACCTTTTTGTATATTGAGATGTATGAACCGGCGAGCGGTCTTGAACGAATGGTAAAACTGTACCGGGACCGAACAATGCTTCTGCTGCAGGTAAAAATGAATTTTGAAGAATATCGACATATTGAGAAGAATTCAAATTCCCTTCTATTCTTACGATTTCGCCTGGTTCCGATGCTGTCATCCAGCCCCATATTGCTGAAAGTAATATGTTTATTATTAGTATAGAGTATTTGTTTATGAAACAATTACTATACATGGTTTAAGAGCGTATATTAAAGGATGAAAATAGAAATATTTTACATGTAATGTGATGTTGAATATATACTACATATATTTCTCCTTTCATCGGTACCGTCTTGCCAGATAATATAATTTTTTTAATTTTCGAAGAATAGTTTCTATTTAGACACTGTTATGAAATACATTTTAGTTGCTTTAGCGTTAACAACATTTTCAGTTATTCTTAACTTCCTGACTATACTGTTTACATTTCATTATGAAGATATAAGAATATATTGAATTTTTGGAAATAGAAATAGTTTTAATTATTGAGGTCATTTAAATATCTAATAATGGTTTCTAGTTTAAATTAAGCTATAAAAACAAAACTAAAATTAAATGTAAGCTGTCTATAGACTTGACAGATAATGGTTTTTAAGAGAAACACATTAAGAAATAATTGTAAGAGGACATGACAAAAAAATCATATTCCTAATCTAATCATTAGGCTATTTAAATATTTCAAAATGATGCAAGGACATCCATCTGAGTCGTTAATGGGCTTTTAAACTTTCAATAAAATAAATTTTCTTCTGCAATTTTGATTATCCATAAATGAAAGTAATTTTTACTTATCATTTATATTTCAGGTATATCTAATTATATTATCATTTACGGATATCATATTCCATCGAAGAGTTTACAAATAAATACATTTGAAATATCATACCAACTGAGAATCTACCGCTTTTACGCCGAGGATGAACATAACGGCTTTCATATCTCTTTCCTCTTGGCCTATGTAACCACACCTCTCCAGACTCATCAACGCTAAAGATCTTTTCGTCTGTGAAAACGACATTACTCCAATCTGTGGCGTTCCAATGTTGATGTTGATAAGCAAAACCGAGTCGGTCCATCAGGTTGTTTGATGTTAAAATTTGTTTTTGGGCCGCTCTTCTACCGGGTAAATTCATTTCCCGTAATCTAAGATGAGAAATAATACATTTTCAATAAAATGTTAGGAGAAAACGTTTTCATTATTTAAATAAATTTATACATTTTTCTAGTATTTCTACAATATTTACGTTAATACATTTAATTTGACAACACTTTCCTAAACATATATTTTTCATATAAAATTTTATTCAATACTAATCTCTGACTACTTACCGTCTTCTTACTGTTTGTAGCGATAGCGGCAACTGTGTTTCCCTTTTAATCATTTTTGCAGATTTAAACGGATCAGTTTCACTAAGTTTTCTTATTTCTTCATCCTCGTTACTCGTAGATAAGCGGGGACGACCTGTTGCTTTTCTAGGAGAAACTGTTCCTCTTTCAGCATGTTGCTTAAGAATATGATACACAGTTCTTTCTGGGACTTTAAAATAACTAACAATATCTTTTATCGCCATGCCGTTTTGTCTGTTTTCTACTATTAACTTTTTAATTTCTTTTGGTGTATGTCGTGGCATTATTCTTTAGCACCGCTTTCACTCTGTAGACTAGCTGTCCTTCGATAAACTTCGACTCAACACGTTATTAGGATGCTTTGAGTGTTCTGATCGCTTAGTTTTTGTGGCAATTCTTGTCTCATTCCATTGCGTTCTTGTATTATTAATACTTGCCGGAATGTAATAATTATTTTTTAATGAATAAAACCGCATTTACATCGCTCTTGAACCTATCTAGTTTAAAACTAAGTCGCGCTCTCATCAACCTCCCATCCCCGATTCCTACGGCAACCATAATGGAACGGCTGATCCGCAATTCGCGCGTCAACCAACGCTAGACACGATATATCCACCGAACTCAGTGTTTTGAGCGAATGCCGAACCGTTTCCTGCTACCTGCAATACATTTTAGAACCGACTGTACAACATATTGTAAACAGATATCCACAGCCATGGCGATATACAGGGCCGATTCTATAGTTAGGCGAACTTAGGCCATGTTTATGCAGATTACTTTTTCTTATAGCCAACAATTTAATACAGGAATACCTCGATTATTGCGATTTCGATTTATCGCGGTTTATAATTTGATACCAAAATTCGAATTATTGCGTCGATTTATCGCGGTTTATAATTTGATACCAAAATTCGAATTATTGCGTTCCAAATTCGAATTATCGCGCGCGGTTTATATTTGATACCAAAATTCGAATTATTGCGCTTCAAATTCGAATTATCGCGGCAATTTGATACCAAAATTCGAATTATTGCGCACCAAATTCGAATTATCGCGGCCGCGAGATGTAGTCTACTACATATGCAACCACAATTACATTTAGTTCGAGTTACCACTCTCCAAGTAGCGCTTCGTTTTTATCCGTTCGTGCTTGCTCATCATTACACCCGGTATATATAGATGAGATATCTCTAATAGCAAACTACCATGTGGTTACTAAGCTTAATCAAAGTTTAACTTAAGCATATTATGGCTAAATAAGATAATAAAGCTATAATCAACAGAAAATTAGAGAAAGATTCAAAATATTTAAAAACCTTTTAATATGAAATCTGAAGTTCAATAGTTTAACAAAATAATATACAGCACAGTACTCAATATCCACCATTAATTTATTAACTGAGCAATCTCATTGAGGTCATGTGCAACAATCATGTGGCCATTATGATCCAATGAGACTGCTCAATTACCAAAGACACGATCATAGTAATCCAATGATGGCGGTCGGATGGCCAAGTGGTAACGCACTGGCATGCCACGCAGGATGACCCAGATTTGCCTTGTGGATCCAGCATCTCCTGAAAAGTTTTTTTTGGGATTCTGGGCCTGACCTGCACCCACACTGGTGGAGGGGACCGAATAATGAAGGACCGGCGATTCCCATCCTTCACTATCCAGCCCTCTTTCACGTGTGGCTGCAGCCAGTGGTTCGAATTGGTCCCACCTCCTAGTAATCTTCCTGATTGGAAAGGGGCATAAAAATGCAAAAAAAGTAATCCAATGATACAGCCAGTTAACATGTCATGTAGCAACTGTAATCCAATGAGGTTGCTCAAATAGCTTTAATCTTCCATTTTGGATTTTATATCAAATAATTTAAGCCAATTATAATATATAAAATCAATTTCTAATAATCAATATCTGTCTTTAAACCTTCTTGCATAAATCCCCTAATAAACAAAAGTCGTTTTATAAAAATCCATTTAGCTGTTCTTATGTTATAAGTGAACATGTGCACCCAGGCATTTCAGATTTATAAAATAAATATATATAGGTAAATTATATAAAAAATTTTAATTTTTCTTCTGGAGTTCAGTGCGCTACTTCTAATCATGCAATGTGCCAATTTTGGCGCAAGCACCACAGGTTGGCCACCCATTCTATAGTGTCTATTTGATTATTCTTGTACTGATAAGGATCTATGAGAGAGACCAAAAACATTTTACATAAATAAAAAAACTGTTTCTTGCTAATAGTGCTTGTTATTTATATAGATTTTATTAAGAAAGCAGGCAAATTTATGATCCTGAATAAATAAATATTTAAAAGAAAAAAATAAAATAATGCCTATTATTTATAATAAAGTAAATGATCAAGTTTAGAATATTTACTTTTTATATTTTACAAGCATTTACAAGAATTTTTATATTTCTGCATTTCTTTTATAGAGATTTATAAATTACATAAAATAGCTCAACCAACCACTTAATTACAATTAATAAATAATAAAGAAAATTTTATTAATGGAAAATTATTGTTTTAACTCAAACCATTTTCAGAAAAATACAATTTGTAAAAACAGGATAACTAGAATATTATAGAATCATTATAAAATCTTTTTGAACAAGCAATTTAATATACAAAATAAACAAGGAACTTTATTTAGTTATTAAATATATTAATAAAATAAATTGTTATAATAATACACTTATGATTACTCATATTTACAACTATGATGAGTCAGTAAGCTCTATGATTCATCAATATAATTCACATGGGCATAAATTCACAATGGTCTGATACGTTGGTAGTATCTATTTTGTTTTTGATAAGTTTAGTTTTGTTTTTGTAAGTTTACTAAAATACCATATTGTGCTGTAAGAAATAATGTTAACTGGCAAACTGATAGATATAGTATACATATTATATATACACTATATCTATTGTTCATTGCCATTCCAACTTATGACTTGCCTACTAAAATGGAACTCCATTATAAGTTGAGGTTTATCTATACTTGTATGATAATTTACATGCAAACAGAGTTGAGTAAACTATTAGTAAAAGCTTGAGCTAACTAAACATTTTTGATAAAAAATTAAATAATATAATGTGCTTCAAAGTCAACTAATCACTAAACAATGTAACTATGGTTCATGATATAAGAGTTTGCCTTAAAATTTTGAAAAATGCTTTTGCATTAAAATAAGAGAATTTGACTAAAATATGCTCTATCATTGGTGCATGGTTGCAAAGAATACTTGTATGTAATTTATCAATATCATTTAATGGATGAAGATCCATCAAAAGATATTGAACAAATGACAAATAAGGGTATTTAAATATGGGATAGCTATATCTTAGAAAGATTCTATATGGAACATAACTCTATACAGTCTCTCTCTGTTTCTATAATAGCTTGATTCAGAATGCTGGACAATTAGAATTTGATCTCATAGAAATCATGGTGCCTATTACAGATCTGGTCATTTCACACCTTGTCACGATTACAGTAAATTCTCCTTAATAATGATTTTGATTCATTATAACTAATGGAAAGAGTTAGAAATGTTATATAATTTCTCTATTTCAATGCTTGAGAATCTTGGAATAATTTCCTTTGGCTAAGTAAATAATAATAGTCAATTTCAAAAACTTTTTAAGGGTAAAATTTGAACTTATTTGCAAAAAGTTCAAACTCATGCTATCTGTAGTTTACTTGTGAAAAAAACTCACTCAAGCTGTTTAGATCAAGCTGACTCAAGCCAAAAATTCTAATAAATAAATATGCTTATTTATTATTTTGTTATTATTTATTCTTTTCTCTATATAATAACTAATTTTTTGAATAAAAATATAATATTCTATATAATAATAATAATTTTTAATAAAAAAAATATTTGTGGAGTATTAAATCTTTCTTTGAGGATAAAAACAATTACTAAATCATTAATTATAACTTTGAATTTAAATCATTACTTTATATAATGTTGTACTAGGGAATGATTTCTTTGAAAAATTTTACAAAATAATATACACACTTCAATTTTTTTAATCATATTGCAACATAAATAATTTGTATCCTTTAAAAATCTGTTTTAAAAGAAACAAAAAATATATTTTTAAGAAACTTTGGAAATCATAAGTTAACAGATTAACTTTTTGATATTTCAAAACAATATTTTACTACAGTTCTGCTTAATATTTTTTAAAATTGACATGAAATTATTAAGTTAAATAAATATTATTATATTTAATATATGTTAATTTAATAAAACACTAAATTTATTTTAAAGACTAAAATTTACTACTATTATATAAAACATTAGAATAATTGACTCAAACAGATTTTATACAGAAAAAATAATTCAGCTGTATTTAGAGACAACATAAGCAACAACTTAAGACATTACAAGCAACAGAGAAACTTACGTCTTCCACTTTAACTTCCTACAAAGGTCCATAGGTGGAACAAGGCAGCAAAAGTAGAAAGATACATGTTAATGAAAACAGGTGATCACTGGGATCAGGTACATAAAACTATGGTTTTGACAGTTAAAGTTTTATTATTTATCATGCAGATTTATTATTATTAGATCACATAAAATTGTGATCACAGAACTTAATTATAAAATTTAAATATGATTAAGAAATCATGCAATTAAATAAACACAATTTCTTAAATTAATAGAAATTACTTTTATTTCAATTAAATCTAATTTTATTTTTGTTATTAGCCAAAACATGCCATTAATTTGAATTGATAATTTATAAAAATGCATTTTAACTGACATTCCATATAGAATCATGAAGAAAAGCCAAATCTTGTATGCCAGGCTCGATAATTTAGTTATATCCGAGTAACCGAATTCCTTGAATTTCAACGAGGGATTGATTTTCTTTCTAAGCATCCAACTATAACAGCTCGCATAAACGAATGATGTAAGTGTATGTATCGGTTTAATGAAAGCAATATCATTTCTGAGTGGATCATAAAACAAAGCGCAAGGGATATATTGACCGATAACTGGAATTTCCTGCAAAATATTTTTGACGGAATGTTCCCACAAAATTAATTCGATTAAACAAGAGTACGAATTTCTAAATCTGGCAGAGAGAAAATTATAATTTATTCCGTTTTCGCAGTTGCAGGGAGAAAATACATCGATACCACAGATCAAAGCTGTAGACACGCCATAAATTAAAAGGCATCTTAAACAGATTTCAGACTTTCGATACGAATTCATCATTGCAGAATCGAAAAGAGATATAAATGGAAAAATCGGTAACGAATTTAATCGAGTGCGTTATCAGATTGTGATTAGATAAGAAATTTTTGTTTCAAAAAGCATCAGCCATTTATGTGAGCAAAAATGTTCAAATTATGAACATTGTTAATACTTAACGCAACCTCCTCCTTCCAAAATAACCAAGCCATTGCTTTACATGTCAGTGATTAAAGTAACTTTTGCAAATTTTGTGCTAAAATAATGTAATTGCCAAGTAATTGAATTAATTTTATCAAGAATAAACAGGTAATACAGTGAATATAGTATATAACAATAATCTCTCTAGTAAAACATAAAAACTTGATATAAAAAATGATATTTATGTAATTATTAATAGCTAAACTTGTGCAAATAATTTAATTATACTGCATATAGTCTATATTATTTATGTCAGGTCAATTAAGCTTTTAAAATTTTTTTAAGTGAGCAACAAAACAAACCCCCACTTGCATAAATGTGTTATTCTTGGAAAGGTAAATGCACTGTCATTCAAAATGTAAATTTTTACGGACTATATGATTGTAATGTTCCTGAAATAACAAAAATGTGCAATTTCTTATTTCACACGATTTATTAGTTAAATTTTTACGGACTATATGATTGTAATGTTCCTGAAATAACAAAAATGTGCAAATTCTTATTTCACACGATTTATTAGCAACTTTCAGGAAAAGGAGATGCATAAATGCGTTCTAACACAAATAATATACAGTATATTAATGATTAAATTATATTTATGTATCTAATTTTATGCTTTAATATTTAGGGAGAAAGTCCGTCAAGATGGATCTATTTTGATGTAATTAATGCCGTTATTGGTAGGCAGCCTGCACAAGACATGAGTAGATTGGAAGAAAGTTGTGTGGCTAATTTTCACACTGATTCAGGTAGGTTTTTATTAAATCTGAATAAATGGTCTATTTATTTATTGTAGCAAAATACGAATATTTTTCTATTTTTATTTATATAGCAATCTCCTATGAACAGTATGACTCATTATGTGTGTCACAGGACGAAACAAGTGTTGAAAGAAATTCGGTAACACCACAGCCTGAGAGCATTGACAGAAATGTGTTACCATCACTACCTGAAACTATAGACCAAAATGTATTACCACTGACATTTGAGATTGATAGTAGTGGTGCTACAAATGTAATTTGTGACACAGATGATG
>AYEL01082138.1:0-33541 GCA_000484575.1 Olivierus martensii | reverse complement strand
AGGAGACTTGGTAGAACTGATTAAAGAAGCAATAAAAACTGAAAAGGTTAAGCGGGAGTTGAATAGACTGGAAAAGTGGAAATAACCCAAGAATTGATATCGAAAAATTTTGGATTGTTGGATAACTTTCCCTAAATTAATAAAACAAATTAAAGGGCTCTTTTCAGAACCAAAAGTTTGGTAAAAATGTCTTATAAAAATATTTATACAGTTTTTAAAATTTATAATTTATAATCTTCCTTTTTTACACCAGTAGAAAATCTGTCTATTAAAATTAAATAATGTTTATATAACAATGGTAATCATTTTATTATACAAACAAAAAAAATTTTGACAAGATAGTATTATAGGAGTACAAATAAATATTTATAAAAACTTAATATTTTGTTACAAATATTGAAGTTGTATAGTATAGTATATTTCAAAATTTCTAACACAAAGCAATAATTTCAGATTTTAAAATGTTTGATACTTATTAAAATTTGTGTTATTTTTTTTTATGTAAGGTGCATTCTATTAAATTTGAATGTAAAATGCAATAGATCTGATTGACCAAATAGAAAACACTTCACTTTCCACTCAGCACCCAGGATCAAATCATAGATTCTGTATCTTAAAATTTATAAGAAAGGTCTCCACCTGACCATTAATCTCCATCCTCTACAATCCAACTGATTCCATGGTATTGGTTGCATGGCTAAGTGTTGACTAACCAGCTAGAGTATCAGGATTCAATTCAAGATCCTATATCCAATATTTTAAGATAATCCTGTATATTGAATCATATCCTTCAACTGAATGACCTACTCACCACTGGTGTTAATATGCCCTGCTGATTAGTATTCAAATAGGATGGAAAGTGACATAAAACAAGAGAGGGAATAGTATACTATATTAGTTTCTGATAATGTTTGAAATGAATTGTTATGATTGTTGTTTTATGAAAATAATATTTTATTGAAATTGCTAAACAATAGCAGATATTTTTTTATCAAATATGTATTTTTTTCCTCCTTAATTTTCATATTGCTTTTAAGTCAGAATAATTAATCAGTGGGGTCCATACTGAAGGCTGCCCGCTAAAACATACATATCTATAGTATATATGTATGTATGTATGATGTACGTGATTATATAATTTTCAATTATATACACCAATATTTTTTGTAAAATAAAAAGAAAAAGTCTACAAAGCAATAATTAATTATATTAAACAATAAATTAACATTAATTTTGTAAACAAACAAAATTACAACAAAGCTGCAACTATCACATTTTCACAAATACACTAGAAAATTCATAACAAAATAAAAACAATATCTTAAAAATAAATATATAAAACATACCCAGCATGGACTGGTGCCCTTGCTAGATCAACATTATCAGGAACATAAGAACCTGCAAATACAGTTTCCAAATGTGCCACATGTGCAGGTGAAATTTGGTCTTCTTCTACTATAAGTGGAGCTAAAGATTAAAAAAAATAAATTAAAGAATTTTATAATCATATATTAACAACAAACTAACAGGGATTAAACCATTTTACGAATTAACCAAACAAACTAGCCAAACTTCCCCTGGCGGATAAAGATGTAATTTAAACTTTATCCACCACGGGAAGTTTGGCTAGTTTGTTTGGTTAATTCTTAAAGAATTTTATATTATAACAACATTTTCACACAAATTTATTACTCATAAAAGAAATATAGATATTTACAATCAGATGTCTATTCAAAAGAATAAAAATTAAATTTAAATAAAAATTTATTAATTACCTTTTGACTCTTTACTCATAATCATTGAATCAATTCCTTTTTCATCTCTTGTAACATCAATTGGGAGTGAATCATCACCCAAGGACTGAATTTCATCAACAGTCAAATAATGGAAAGTTTGATCACCAAGATTAGCATCATCACCTGATCAAATATTATTATAAAAACAGTAAATCCAAATAAAAAATAGAGTTAATAAATAATAAATCTTAATTAAAGGAATTATTAATTGTAATAAAATTATAATTCTGAAAGTAGAAGTGCAATAATAGGCAATTAATAAAAGCTAAAAAAGAATTAAAAACATTCAAATGTAAATAATAAAATTAAAATAATTAAACATGCATGCAAATTATTAAATATAGAAAAACTTACATATACAATTGACAACAAGGTTTACATAATATATGATTATATTCCAAATATAGATACTTTATACCAGATAAAAAATTTATTTTAAAACACGGAATTTAAATTTTATGAAATTACATGAAAATAAAAATTATTGGCAGCAAAATTAACTTGTACTGTTTCCATGAGTGGATTATGTTTTATTTGTGTATAAATAAATGTATTATATCTGAAGAGGCATGGCAACTTGTTTCAATCCTGCTCCTGTCTAGAAACTAATTTAAATTTTTTTATATTAATTCCTAAAATGGAACTTTAAGTAATATATAAATAAAAAGAAAACTAGCATTTTATTCTATTGAATATCTCAATATTAAATTCCTATTTACAACTAACATAATCATATCATATAAAATGTTATCAGAAATTATATAATTACATGATTGTAAATCTAAAATATTCTATATTTATTACTTTTAAAAATAATAAATATCATAATTAACTTAAAATTAAAGAATTAGAGAATTAAAATATATGAAGATTGAGAACTTTATTTTCTAGAATCATTTAAAGATGGATATATAATAAATTTATCTAATTCGTGTGTAAAATATAGAAAAGAAGACAAGCAATAATAGTTTAAAAATAAATGAATATTTTCATGTCAGGAATGTTTTCTACTTTGAAAGAACTGAAATCATTCCAGAAACTAATAAATATTGATTTTCTAATTTTTTTATTCATTATATGAATAATTACTGTGAATATAAATATCTCTTATCTTTTATAATCCAGCTCTCTGCTTTAAACAACAAGAAAATCAGAACTGTAAGCAGTAAAAGATATTTATTATTATTATTTATAAATAATTAAATCATATTTGCCTGCTGACAGTATTAATTTTCCTCTGATTTAAAAAATATTACATGCATTGATAGTTCATAACTAATAATGAAATTGACTTACATTCACTTACACAGGTAATCCTTAACTTACAACTGCTTTGACTTATGACCACTGATACTTTGATGGCAAAATGATCAATAAATTTTGTTATTGGCCATTGTAACTGACCTGGGTTTAATTCTCTGACTCAATAGTCTGATATATAGAAAGCATCTTTTTTTTTTTTTTTCTGCTTGTTAAGTTTATTATGTATGATAAAGTGAAGAATAATAATAAATATTGATAATGGGAAATCCATAAATTTTACCCATTTCTGACTTATGACTGTGGGATTCAAAATTCTTGAAACCAAAAACTCCATCATAAGTTGAGGACTATCTGTACTTATGACCACAATGCGGTTGGTACATTTTGATATTAGTTAATGTAATTTATTTAGATACAAATGTGTAATGGTCTGGTCTATTGGCAATATCCATTTTATATTTGATTCTTTAGTTTTTTGTTTATTAAGTTAAAAACAATGGTATTTTCTGATGTAATGAATGCAAATAGTTGGCAATTAATAAATAGGGCCACTTCCTGACTTAATGTAATATGTAACTTATGTAAATTCAACTTTACATAAAATATTTTCTGTAAATATTTTTAGGACATATAATATAAATAGCTAATGTATTTGCAAGTTACAAGTCAAAACATGTTGGACTGCAACATTTAAGCTCATGCTACTTGATTTATTTATATTTTGTCAAACAATGCACAACACAAAATATAAATAAATCAAATAACATGAGCTCAAATGTTGTAAACCAATATGTATTATGGCACCATAATGTTGTATATGTGCAATCACTGTAATCACTTAGCTTCAGGTGTTTTTAAAATATTTTTTGTTAAAAAACTGGAGAATTTTAGTTAAAAAGTTATTTTTCCAACTTACATAAATTCCTATATGCATAAAGTTACATAAATCAGGGAATGGCTGTATAAGGTATTTCAGACTTATGAATGGTTTGACTGAATCTCATAATAAGTTGAAGAGTAACTCTTGTTTATGTATATATTTTCAAAAAGCAATCCTTTTAAATATAAATCAAGAACTGTGAAATGAATGCATTTATTTAAATATGTTAGATGATATAAAAATATACTAAAGATAATTTAAATAAATAATAAACATTTCAATTCTCTAAGTCTTTAATTGAAAATTTATCAAATTAATTCCTCACTTAATTAATAACTTATATAATCAAGTAAAAGGTTTTATTTCTGCATAATACTTGGTTTTTCTTCTTTACAGTATTTTCTTAGTAAAAATAATATACTTATTAAACTAATGTTTTTTTAAATAAATTTTTATTTATTTATGATAAATAATTTTTAACTAATTCATTAACAAGAATTCGGCATTACCATTCATAATTATACAGTTATAATTATGAATAGTATAACAAATAATGCTATTAATTTAATCTCATTTAAAAAAATGAATTCTATAGAATAATTCAAAATACAGTCAACTCCTATACAACACAGTTTCACTCTAACAAAATTTGAAAATTATGGAAACCCTTGCACAAAATGGCATTTATATGATATTTCTCTCTTTAACAAGGTTTAGAATTTGCATTATATCTTAACATACTCATAGTAAATGCTCATACATACTTTAATATATAATCATATAGTATGTAACATGGTTTCATACAACATGAGATTTTATAAGAACTTAACTATCACATTATATGAATGTTACCTATACATCTATGTCCCACTAAAATGTATTAATCAGAAATGGAAAATCTCTGTGTTAAACAAAAGTATATTAAATGATTATAGGAAATATATTGTAAAGACTTGGATGGTTCCAGACAAAAAAATTTTGCATCAGGAAGTATATCATGAATCCAGACTAAAGATCAATATGGATAACTAAGCTTACTTTGTGAAGAGTCAAATATTTCCAACTGTTTCATGAAGCAGTATATTGTTTAATAACCCTGCCCACCAATGATAAATAATGCTATCCCTTTCCTTAATTGCAAAAATAAACATCCAGACATGAACACTCCACTATATGAATTTATTATCAAACAAAAAATTGACAATAAATAAAGTTTATTATTTGCCAAATTATATTATAACATTTAAAAGGACTATTAGAAAATAAACATGTAGAAAGTACAAAAAATATGTAAAACACTAATTATATCATAATATAATATAATATGTTTATTTTCTAATTGTCCTTTTAAATGTTGCAATAACACTAGTCAGTATGGCGTATCCTTTATTTATCATCTTACAGTAAATCCATCAGTAAAATGTGTGCATATATACGTCTCATCTATTGCTATCATCAATATAAATAGGAGAAAATAAATACAGCACTATGTAGCAGAAATACATTTAATTATATTTGATTCAAAACATTTTTGGCCATATTTTGGTCATCAGCAGCAAAAATCATTAAAATGAACTTACATAGAACGATGGAATTATAGAACAGAATAGTGCATATATGTTTAAATTTAAGATATGATTATACATAATAATAGGAGGAGTTGATTGCAAACATATTTTACATATAATTTTATATTTTATAATATAATTATTGTCTAATAATATAATAAATATAAAGTAACTAATTAAATAATACGCACATAACAGATAGAGTTACAATAGTTAAAAATTTATGTATTGCACTGCACAATACATAAATTTATAAACTATTAGCCAGCAGCCATGCATTTGGTAATTGGTTACCCAAATTACATTAATTACATTATATTTCTTCAATCTTTCCGTGATCATTAGGGCTTCCATAAAACAGCCTTCTTGTATAGAATTACATTTTTTTTAGAATTTTGGTAATCAAAATCTTCTCTTCTACCAATCTCTTTTCTAATCAATCTCCTCTCTTTTATCTAGGAAAGATCTAAATAGAAAAGAGGAGTACATTGGCATTACAGGCAGAAATCTAGAAGACTGTAACAGAACATAAAAGTGATATAAAATTAGGTAAAACTAACACCGCTCTTGCAACCCAAGCTTATAAATATGACTTAGTAATTGATTGGAATAACACCAAAATTCTAAAGAAATGTAATTTTATATTAAATGTAATTCTAGCCCTAATGATCATCGAAAGATCAAAGAAATATAATGTAATTAATGATAATTCGTAACCAACTATCAAATGCATGGTTGCTGGCTAATAGTTTATAAATTTATGTATCATGCAGTGTTCTAACTCTATCTGTTATGTGCGTATTATTTAATTAGTTATTTTATATTTATTATATTAGACAATAATTATATTATAAAATATAAAATTATATGTAAAATATGTTTGTAATCAACTCCTCCTATTATTATATATAATTATATCATCTTAAATTTAAATGTATACACGTTATTCTGTTCTATAATTCCATTATTCTATGCAAGTTTGTTTTAATGATTTTTACTGATGACCAAAATATGGCCGAAAACATTTCGAATCATATATAATTAAATGTATTTCTGCTACATAGTTCTCTGTTTATTTTCTCCTATACCAGGAGTTCTTAACCTTTTGATGACTCCAGACCCCCAATGGATTGTCTAATGGTCCCATACTCCCTTCACATGACTGTCGAATTCTGTTCTATAATTCCATTATTCTATGCAAGTTTGTTTTAATGATTTTTACTGATGATGACCAAAATATGGCCGAAAACATTTTGAATCATATATAATTAAATGTATTTCTGCTACATAGTTTTCTGTTTATTTTCTCCTATACCAGGAGTTCTTAACCTTTTGATGACTCCAGACCCCCAATGGATTGTCTAATGGTCCCATACTCCCTTCACATGACTGTCAAATAATCATCACCATTCCTTATATTAGTTGCCAGTATGATTTCCAAATATGTCAACAGCTTGAATTTATTGTACTTTAGAGATTGAGTCCCATACCCTGAAGGGATATGGATATCCCTGGTTAAGAACCCTTGTCCTATACAGTGTCTTTCAGAGAAAATGTGAGGCCTGGGGGGAAAATTTTTTGAGGTCCTTCAAATTTTAAAATAAAACTGTGGATAGAAAATAAAAACAATGATATATTTAATATTTATTCAATTGTAATATTTATTTATTTCACAATCTTGCTTACATTTAAAATCACAAAACTGACAAATATATAGTGGCAAAAAGCCCCTAAATCATGATGTCTGAGGCAGCTGCCTCTCGTTCCTACTCCACTCTGATAGGTCTGTATGTATATATATACGAGGGTCGTTCAACCCAATCTGGGACTTTTTCCTTTCCAGGTTTAAATGGACGCCTAGGCTGGAGGTTTTGTATGCAGTAGAAACTGGCACCTGTGTTCTGTTACTGGTAGACGGCACTCATTTCCCGCACTTCTGGATAGACCGTTATTCAAGATGGCGGACAACAGTTTGAACGTCTACGTGGAACAGCATGCTATGATGAAGTTTTTAGTGAACAAGGGCATAAAACCTGCTGAAATTTACAGAAGCCTTCAGGCTCAGTACGGTGATGAGACACTCACTCGCAGTAAGACATTTGAGTGGTGTAAGCGCTTAAAGATGGCCGTATCTCTATTACTGACAATCCCGGTCGTGGTGGATCACAGCCCACGGTAGTCATTCCTGAGAACATTCAGCGCGTGGAGCAGCTGATCCTGGACAATCGTCGCATAACCTGTCATGAAATTGCAAGGGTCGCATAAACGTCGTTAGGAACAGTAAACACAATAATTCATGATCATTTGTTGTTCCGAAAAGTGAGTGCACACTGGGTCCCAAAGCAACTGTCTGCTTTTGACAGACACAGAAGAGTTGAAGTCTGTAGAGAACTGAAGGAACGCTATGAAAGGGAAGGTCAGGATTTTCTGAATCGCATTATGACATGTGACAAAACATGGGTTCACCATTTCACCCCAGAATCCAAAAGAGCATCGATGCAGTGGAAGCATACGGACTCACCACCTCCCAAGAAATTTCGAACAGTTGCGTCTGCTGGTAAAGTGATGGCAAGTGTATTCTGGGATAAACAGGGAATTATTCACGTTGATTTTTCACCCCATGGTGTCACTATCAACAGTGAGTATTACTGCCGTGTTCTGCATGATGTGCACAAGAGTTTACGGAAGAAATGTTTGGGTTTGATCACAAAGGGTGTTCTCTTTTTGCAAGACAATGCACGACTGCATACCACTCAATGCACATTCCAAACAATCCAGGAACTCGGCTGGGAGATATTACCACATCCCCCTATAGTCCTGACTTAGCGCCAAGTGATTTCCACCTGTTTGGGCCCCTGAAGGGATTTGTTGGAGGAACACATTTCAACACTGATGATGAAGTGAAGAATGATGTCCTACAATGGTTCTGTCGTAATAATAAATCTTTCTATGCCGAAGCATTCCAGGCATTAGTTAAATGCTGGGTTAAGCGTATAACTGTAGCTGGAGGTTATGTGGAAAAATAAATCCACTTTCCACACTTTGAAATTTGTTCTTCTATTTGTTTTTAAAAAAGTCCCGGAATGACCCTCGTATATTATATATATATATATATAACTTTTATTTTTTCTATCAAGGAAAAGGGTAATGTTATTTATCATTGGTGGGTGGGGTTGAATCTTATATTGGAATGTGTAATGTTTCCATGTGTTTTTGCTGAGTTAGAATATTGATGATGGATAAATATCCGTAAGTGCTTAATTAAAAATGTATTTGGTTCAAGAAATAACACATTCTCTTTTTTATTTTATATTATCCAAACTAGAACTTAATTCATTGATAGTTTCAATATTGATATTTCACATTTTTGTTTTATTTAATAGATGTAAGCATGCATCAATAATAGTAACAGTCATCTTTGTTTATGATATTCAAAGGACAATTGATTAAAATATCTTTTGAATATTAACTCAATCAAAGGATATTTTGATTAAATCATTGTGCAAATAAAATTTACTACATCATTTGTGAGCATTTTATTTGCTATAATTAAATTATTTCTTGAATTTTAATTTATTTTTCAATAACTTACTTAATAAAAGGGGTTATAATCTTTCTCGAGAGATTCAAATTCCAAGTATTGACACTATCATTTACATAAGGCATTGCAATCATGCAATTATTTGCTTGGACATTTCATAAAATTTAAATTAGTTTAAAATAACTATTGGTCATCAATGTTTTATATCAGAATAATTATTAATTATTTTACATTCTATTTTGATTTTAATTAAATACAATATGGTACTGATTTACTCATATAATATTTTTCTCTCTTTTCTTTATTTTTGATAGAGAGGAGTATAGACATAGAAAATTTAGATTTTATTGTAAATATAGCATAAAAATACTGCAAAAGCTTAATTATAAAATTTATTTAAAATATCAACAGTACAAAAAATAAGAAACAATCCATATTTCAATTTCAGAAATAAAATTTGATGTTTTGTATTAGAGATCTACATCATTTTGTTATAGTGCTAACATGATAAGCATCACTTAGATTTATAATGCATTTTTTTCAAAACTTTTTGAATTTTCCCATATTAGAAAATGCTATTTTAAATTGTGATTAACATTTATTAAAAATAATTTTATTTATTCTACTGATTCCAAATACTGCTTATACTCTTACTCTATATTAAAATTTAACTAAAGCATTCTAGCATCTGATTCTGATTCTAGTTCTAATTGTGTAGCCTGACGATGGCTGTTTGGCCAAAAACATTAGCATAATAAAGAAATTTTTCCTCAGCTGCTAGAATGCTTTAGTTAAATTTTAATATAATTTTATTTGTTTAAAGAAATAAATCCAAGCAAATAACACACACTTCATAAATCATAGGCACTATAAAATTTTCATTGTTTATTAAATATTAAAATAATATATAAAGCATTATTTCATATTTTAGATTTATATGATATGAAATGTTAATATCTAAACAAAAACTATTAAATAAAATTTGTTGTTATCTAAAAAAACAAAAAAAAATACATTGACAATCTGCAATGTTTGAATTCACTTTATAATATAGTATTTCCAATCAAATTTGAATAATCTTTGGTGATTCTGATCAATAAATACTGTATATATCAATCATTATTGTGGTATATTATCTAGGACACAAGATTTGTGCTTCCAATAATTGCTGTATGCTGGATGAATTTCCTATTTTATTAATTATAACAATATTTATTTTTTGTATTTATTTTGATTTTACTTTTTCATCTCATCTTGTTATTTGAATACTTGTAATGCTTTGAATATAAAAACCCTATTATTTCTAATTTGATTTTTCTCTTCAAATCAGACAAATAAAGTTTGGTTTGACATCATATGACATCAAAGAAGTTAAAAATTGAAAAAATTTGCATTGTACAATCAAGAAATTTAAGATAATTACTTACATTTTGTTTTATATAAAGCAAAAAAATAAACTGCTTACTATAATAAAATATAAAAACAATATTACCATTTAGCATATATTTATATTTGTCATAATTCTCTGAGCCCAATTCAGGATCTTTGTGAATCCTGGATTAGGCTACCAAGAGACAGAGAATTACAGAGGAGATAATATATTTTTAATTTTGTTATATACATCAAAAACAATTAAGAGGTATAAAAAAATCATGCAGTATTTACTCAATTATTTAATTAAAGTAAAAAATTATAAATAATATTTAGAAAAAACAACTTTAAATAATTAAATCTTAACTTTCATTCATGATTAGGGAAATCATTGGTAATGATTGGCTGTTTCTTTTGTATCTTATCTGATTTATCATATCATTGATATTTCTCTGAAGCAATGCTTTCTTTTATTACTCATTTTAAGGTTTAATTTAGCTTTAAATTTTATGAATTACTGGTTACTAATCAGTACAAAACTTTACTGCATAAGTGCAACACTTGCACCTGCTCAAGTACTGTGTTGCCACTTAACTACAGTCTTTTCAAACAACTGATCAATCTAAACAAATAATATGTTGGTAGATACTTGGGTAAAGAAAATTTGAAATCCAGGAGAATCCACACTAATCCCAGACATACAAGACTAGATACATAGGTGTTATTCTAGTTATGAACATCCGTTTTCGGACCTAGCACTGGTCCCTCATCAGTACCATTCTGTTACAAATAAAGATCCTTAATAGAACACATAAAATAGAACAAAAACTCTTTAAAATATTCAGTTACAGAACATCTTTCACTTTGGAACATTACAAAATTTTTAAATAGTATATAGAAATTAATTACATATAATTAAAAAATAAGAAATAAAAAGTAGAATAATATAATAATATATTAAATTTAAATTAACAAAAAGGAAACATAAAACTAAGATCATATATATTTCATTAAAATGTCTATAAATATATATGTATAAATCACGGACTTCTCATGTCTCTGCCGTTTCACCATATAAGATAACAGGAGTAGCAGGGTATATTATTTCACCACCGATGATTATCAATCTGTCCTGCCAATGAAGATTAAGTACCAAGGCTCATTATAGTTTATTAGCTGCACACTATTTCCATGATCTTGGGAGCTCTACAGGACCGCTGTCATTGATAGTATCATGTTTATGGGCTATTCTCGCTATCTCTATAGCTTCTAGAGTAGTCAGGCCTCTTACATCATATGTAGTATGATGTAAGAGGCCTGACTACTCTAGAATATTATTTATATTAGTATCCTTCCAATTTACGGTAATATCAAGTTCATAAGCTTTAATCACCAGGGCAGTGGTCAACTTTCTTGTAATAATATCATTTTTGTGCTCATTTATGCTTTTAGATAAGTTTCAAGCAGTGCTACCTATATAATACTGTGTACGGTCACTATCATTAATGTGTACAAGAATAGAGTAAACACCAGCCTTTCTATCTTTAGGGACAGCATCTTTCCTGTTCCTAGGATTATTGAACAGAGTAGGACCTCTTTTCCATGCAACTCTATAATTACCATGCTTCAGAGCTCTATTCAAGATTTTATATAAAGTAGCATCGTACATAATATCACTATATGGACGAGTGTCTAACACAGGCTGCCTGGGTGAGGTGGCATGGTGCCCATTTAACATAGAATCTGAAATTTTATTCCAAAGACCCTTTAATACTTTATAGTTGAAGCCATATTTATGCCCTTGTGCAAATATATAATCAACCTCCGTTATTCTATCTTTCCACTTGGTAATATGCATATATGCCCTAGAGAACATCGATCTAAAGGCCACAAGTTTATATGCCATGGGGTCATATGACCATGCTGGTATTAACATGGGGCTATAAGTAGGTTTGCGGTATATATTCGTGACATATTCACCATTTTCAGTTTCCACCCATAGGTCTAAAAATATGGAAGGCTATATGAGAACTTTGTTCTATCTTAACCTTAAGCCCGAGCGTAGCATCATTAAGCTTATTAGCAAGGCCTCGTTCATTTTGTGCCCCATTCCAGATTATGCAATCATCATCTACATAACGCAGATACACCTAGCCCTTGATTTGCACGGCACTGAACATCCGTTTTCGGACCTAGCACTGGTCCCTCATCAGTACCATTCTGTTACAAATAAAGATCCTTAATAGAACACATAAAATAGAACAAAAACTCTTTAAAATATTCAGTTACAGAACATCTTTCACTTTGGAACATTACAAAATTTTTAAATAGTATATAGAAATTAATTACATATAATTAAAAAATAAGAAATAAAAAGTAGAATAATATAATAATATATTAAATTTAAATTAACAAAAAGGAAACATCAACTAAACTTAACTCAGGCTTGCAACTCACAACTCAGGCTTGCAGCTCGCTTATTTGTATGGAATATTGTTAAATTTTTTTGTACTGTATTCGGTATTAAATAATGTTCTTTTAAATTTTCAAAAATAAAATGATGGAAAAGTATAAGCATTAAATTGTGTCTAAAAATTAATGAACCAATCCCCCTTTTTTCTTTTAATCTTTATCTCATTTTACACAGTTATAAAGAACATATCTTCGACTTTTCTTTATCTTCTTAGATCGATTTACACGGTTTACAATTTAACTGAACATATCCTTCTATTTTGTATGAATTCTGCGTCTTGTTTTACACGAAAGATATCCTTCTATTTTGTATGAATTCTGCGTCTTGTTTTACACGGTTTCAGTTTGCACGATTTTTCCAGGAACGTATCTACCGTGTAAATTGAGGGCTGAGTGTATAATTTAAGCTCTGATTTGAACGAGTCCAAAACATCGCCTCTTTGTATCTAACAACCAACTCGGCCATTATACCAGCCCACCAATAGGAATGCCAGTCTTTTGCAGATAGTATCTCCCTTGAAAGACAAAGTACAAATTATGTGGTTAATCAAATGACAAATATCCCTAATAATACGAGGGCAGCAGTCGGACTCTGGTAGATATTGGATAATAAAGTGGTATAACATAAGTTTGGCAGCGCTTATGTTATACCGCTTTATTATGAACATCCATACTTATGAATATGAAATTTTATTTTCAAATTTCATGAAATTTCAAAAATTCTTCAATAGTTTCAAGTACTATGATAGCAAAATGCTCTACCAACCAATATAATGTAAAAAAGCTTTCAAAAGTCAAAGTTAAAAACATACAATTATTTGATTTTTTTTACTTTATTGCATCTAATTTTCATTGAAATTTATTAAAAAAAAACTTTTTTTAATACTGATATCCCAGTTTCATAAATTAAAAATATTAATATATCAGTATTAAGATTTAAATCATTATTGTGAGCCCTAGATGATATGATCAATGAGCAATAATTTCAAAACTATTTGTATTTTGAAAATTCTGAAGTTTCAAACATTCATCATTAACTAATTTTGAATTATTCATGAATATGGACAAGAATTAATCCTGTCAATGTTATTTCTTTTTATTATATTACCTGTATAAAATTTTAAATCATTTTATATTTTCCTGTAGAAACTGATTCTAAAATTCGTTTAAATGATTTCTGATCTAATAAGCAGAAAACTGAAATAAAAAATTACTATAAGAAGCACAACTTCTTGGATTATTTTTTAAATAAATTTTTAATTATTAAATATATTTAATATATTACGCTTAAATAGAACACTGCTTAAACTCTTTTACTAGATTATTAGATAATTTCTAGCCCTTACTGCGGGTTGAGTAATTTGTTTTTCTTTTCAATTAATTGTTCTTTAACTTGCTAACGTTTTCAGTCTCCTTTACCATCATCAGGCTTCTGATCGTTCTTGGAAAAAATCGTTGATTCGAACATTATTGTAGTTCTAAACAGGAATATAGCAGAGCTATTTAAATTCAAAATATAGAATCGTGTTGCTTAACAACTGTCTCCATAGTTATCTGAGGCCTTTTTTTAAAATTTAGGTTAAAATGAGAATTACTATTATAAATGTAAGATAATTATTAAAAATCATAAAGATATATTAAATATAAAAACTGTAAACATTTAAAGAGTACTAAAGTTATAGATGGTGCTGTAGGGAAATGAGGCTTAATATCATGGGTTCCTCTTATTTTTTCGTAGCGCATATTTTCAGACCGCTGGGACTTCAATTGCAGTTCTATCATTCAGCAACCTTTCTTCTTCAAGTTTTTATATTTAATATATCTTTATGATTTTTAATAATTATCCTATATTTATAATAGTAATTCTCATTTTAACGTAACATTTAAAAAAAAAAAGGCCTCAGATAACTATGGAGACAATTGTTAAGCAATGCTATTCTATATTTTGAATTTAAATAGCTCTGCTATATTCCTGTTTAGAACTATAATAATGTTCGAATCAACGATTTTTTCCAAGAATGATTAGAAGCTTGACGATGGTAAAGGAGACTGAAAACGTTAGCAAGTTAAAGAGCAATTAATTGAAAAGAAAAACGAATTACTCAACCCACAATAAGTGCTAGAAATTATCTAATAATCTAATATATTTAATTTCTAAAATTATTTATTTTAAACAAAATGAGAATGGTTATTAATTGAGATACTCTAAAATAACTACATACTTAAACTGTTGAAAATTTTGTTATTTTAATAAATATTGCTGTAATTTGTATATGAAGCTATCATCCTGCCATCTGTATGCCAGATTTAGCACTGATTTTTGATAAATTATTGTTCTTATACGTTTTTTACTCAAGGGTCTGTCAATCATTTTTTATAATTATATGAATATATAATTATATAGTCAAATATAGAAATTGAGAAATCCAAAATAGTCAATGTCAAAAGTGTAGGATTGAAAGTACTATATTATTTTAATAAATAAAAATACTTTTTAGAATCAAACTTTATGAACAACTAGATAATTAAAATAGCATTTTCATTATATCCATCTTCAGTAAAAGAAAAAAAAATGTTATTTAATTTTCTATTTCAAAATTTTAAAAGAAAGAATCCAAGTACTCTATATTAAATATTTTTAAGCATACTGCATATTAAAAAATTTAATACAGATGCATTATATTGAATTTTAGATCAGGAATCAATATTGTAATTCATAAATTTGGTTGAAAAATACTATAAATGATATAATAATATCTTTATATTTATTAGATATTAAATTTCATAGTTTTCCATATATTTTTTTAGTTTTGCATATAAACTTAAAATATTATATAAATCAGATTTTAATGTATTTTACTAGTTAGTGCCAAAGCTTAAGTAAATTATAAAAATTACTATACCCAAAATAGTGTTTAAGAATTAAAAGAATGAAATTAAAATTTAAATAGAAATAATCAAGAAAATAAAAAATAATAATAATAAAACAAATAAATAAATAATTGATAGAAATCTGGTATACTGTATCTGATATTCGGTTATAAAAGAGAATCTAGAATAGATTTTATAAATTTTAAATTTCAGTTTAAAAGAATAAAGGTATATAGAAAGAAATCAGTACATTTATTCAAAGGAAGTGAATAAATCTATTATAAGAATTTTGTTAATATATTTAAGAAGTTATTAAATAAAATTATATTATGAAAAGATAAATGAGGCATGCAAAAAATAGGGTCTAAATATAGGGAAGGGCATTTCAATAACTTACTCATCTGCATCTTTTGACCCTCATAATAAGGAAGATACACATGGGTGGCATGAGTTGGTTTTCCAAATAGAGCAGAATCTTCAAAATCGTCACCTGCACCAGGAGCATGAATATCAAACTATCAGGCTAAATAATTTCATCTTTTAGCCACCCTTTTATTACATTTATTAATAATATTAATACTATCTATTAAATTTGAAATAGTTTCCTAGTCTACTTATTCTTAATTAAATCTATATTTAATTTAATACTTAATTCAGAAATTAATCATCATCAAATGAATAAGAATCTCATAATACATTAAAAAATATCACAAGAGAAAATTTCTTAAAATATATTTAATGAAGTAAGATATATAAACTTAGGTGCAATTACCACTGTTGTATTTTAAAAATATATTAGTTGTAATATTTCTGTTATATGCTTTAACTTGGAAAAGTTAAAAATATCATTCAAGCAATGTTGTAAAATATGAAAAACAGAATAGAAAAATATTTTTATTTTTAAAATGTCTCTCTCATGCCTGCCTATTTCTGAAAATATGAAATGTACATTTTATAGTTTTTAGTTATAAAACTGGAATAAATTTAATTGTAGAATATAATTATATGTGCATAATACTGAAATTTGTGCAAAAAAGCAATCTTGCCAGAGTAGGATTAAAACTTTGTTACCAATATAAAGCCATGCTATTATTTGTGTATGTACACATTTCTTTTAAGTACATCTAAAGCATGAACAATCCATTCCAATTTTAATTAAAATATTTTTATTAATATTTTTATGAATATTATAATTTCTTGTTAAGCTGCCATGCAAAATGATGTCAAGTGCATATGTAGCATAACTCATCAAGAAAACTTTTTAAAATAAAAAAAGATACAATACACAATAGCCATCAGAAAAATGCAACTGGAAAATTAATTTTGAAAACATAAAAAGATATTATTATTACAGCAAACAGGTTTCATAGATAGAATTAGCATGCAAATTTTCAGATTTCATTAAATAAACTAAGATATATTTTATCATTTAAAAATTATCATTCAAATTTTAAAATAAATATTTTATCAATTTAAACTTTGATTTATAGATATAAGAAAATAGAAGAGAAATTTTGGATTCTTGACGGCTTACTTGATGAAGATGTACCACCCTTGATAATTAATACTGTCGAGTCAACTGAATCTGACATGGAGTTATCTGGTGTCGAAAATTTGCCGTAAACATTCGGGACAATTTCAAACAATAAAACAGCCCTTTCCAGGGCTATATACTTTGATAAAGGGAGCCAAATCGTTTATCATACTGTATATATAATAGTTAAGTATAACTTAAAAATATTCCTGAAACTGAGAATTAAAGAAAATTGAATAAAAAAAAATTAAAAACAGACAATTATGGTTGTGTTTATTTTTCTATTATTCAAGTAATGAATTATTGTAAATTATATAAAATATAAATATAGATATAAATGTGAAAAGAGCATCCACAGCTGACCGATCAGACGACAAGGTAAACACCGGCAGCGGAGTGATATGTTTTTAGCATTTTTAGCACTTTGCCAGTTAATGACAGTCTTTTCTGACGTCACTATTAGTTGAGGGTGAGACAGAGTATAGTGGTAATTTACATTTCTTTAGATAATATGTATGGCAACATTGTATAGTTCTGTAAAACGCAGTTGTATCAGCTGTATGTGAAATATATTTGATCTGACCAGCATTTGAATTGTCATCATGTTAGTCATTGCCAAAAGCAGCCACATCTTTAAAATAATCTTATTTTATTTCTTTTAGATTCATATTCTTGTTAGTGACAATTCTTTGGTAAAATATTGTATTAGATGTCAATATTCAATAAATATATTAAATTAAAGTAATTGTAAAATTGAAATAAATTGTAGAATTAATAGGAAATTAATTATGCAATAAACTTTCTAATTATTTTTACAGTCTGTTTTACAGGATGTTTAATGTCAATGGGATGCTGCTTGGAAATTTCTGAAACTAATGGAATTTGTGTATGTAAATTGACATATCATATCATATCAGATATATATATTGGTCATAGATCAATAATATTTTGTGATATTACTATCTACAGTTCACTCCCGAGTATCCAGTTCACGACTATCCATCTAGTTTTCTTTTATCTAGTTAAATGAGGAAGGCAAGACGTTGCATTAGCAACATTGCAAAGGCAATGGAAGCGGGCGCTGCTACGATCCTCCTACGTGTCGTGTGCAAAATACAAGTTGTGACAGGAAAAGAGCAGCGTTTTGCTTGTTGTTCATTGTGTGAGGCCCACACGGCTTGCAGGCCCGAGGACGATGTTGACAGGCGTTGGCCTAAAGAGCGGTGACCGACGCTCGTAAGGACGGGTAATGAGAGTCGGCAGATAGAACAGAGACAACGTTTAACAAAAACAACTTCCTTTATCTAGAGAGATCTTTAACATTTTTCTCTTAACCAAAGAGAAGTACCTGAACAAATACAATAGAACTCCGGCCTATCTGGCTTTTTTTTTATCCGGCCTGCCCTTCACCACATTAAGCCAGATACTCGGGAGTGTACTGTATTTATTAAAAAAAATAAGAAAGAAAAGTCAATGTTTTTTATTACAATATGAAATATATTTCAAATATGAATTATACTGAAAGGCAAAAAGTTAAACAACAAATTGTTTTTACTAACTTTTTTTAATATTTAAATATGAAATCTGAAAATATCATAAAGAGGAATTAAAATATGCTAAATATATAAATAATGTTTAAAATGTTGTATGCTATTGGCAATATGCAAATCCCAAGTTGCCATAAAAGTTGTGATGTCAGAGATCTGGTTGTTTTGCATTTTTGAACTTTTATTTGTAATTCTAGAATAGCCAAATCTTACAAAATGCCTAATAGGCATTACTTGATTGATTCTTTGCAATGGTGTGCTATTGATTGGATGGAGAAGGAATTGAATCAAGTTGATTTGGTTAGGAAGTTGAATACATCAAGAATGACAATATCAAACCTTCCTTAGGTTTGATCTATTATTCTTGACATCAACAATTTCAAGATACAGGAGACATTGCTAGAAGACTTATTAAAGGATATCATTATGCCATGAGACCTCGATATAATCATTACCTGCAAATCACCACTAAGCAAAATAAGGTATGTCTTGTTCTCATTTTGTTTCTGAATTTGCTGAAGTCATTGGAAAAAAAAATTTCAAGATGAGCTGTAATCAGAAAGATTAAAGAAGTAGGTCTTTATGCCAGAAGATCAGGCATAAAGACATAATTCAGAATGTATTCTTTGTTCCCAATTCAGAAAAAAACACATTTGAATTGTCATTGACATGTCATTTAGTACAATAATATATGAAAAAATGTTTTATTTACAGATAAATCCAGATTCAGTATGTAATCTGAGTTTAGAACAACTTTTATCTGGAGAGAATGTGGTACAAAATATTAATCAAACATTAAGAGAACTAATCATTTTAAAAGTAGAGGTTTATTGGTGTAAGCAGGGTTCATTGTGAACAGCCACCCAGCTATATCTTTAACACTTTTGCAATGGTTGGACTAATACATTGCACTCAAATGTCAATTTCTTTATTCTGAATTGATGATGGCAGTGCTATGTTTGTGATTTTTATAAAAATTAATTATCAAATATTAATTTGTATTTTACAGAAGAAAAATTTTATCATTCATTTGGCAATTCATTTTGTATGATCAGAACCTATATCATTTGTCATGATTGATTATATTTTTATTTTTAGAGCAATTATTTATTTATTATTAAATATGAGCAATTTATCTGTTTAATAAATTTACACAGAATATTCAATTTTCTATGAATATTTTAACTTCTCAGGTTATTTGAATAATCATAGCAAGATTCTGACAATCATTCTTCTATAAAATCTGCCAGTGTGTTTTCCTTTTGACTTTACATTATTAAATAAGCTCTTCTTAATTTTTTGATGGTTTTTCTCAATAATTCATTAGTACATGCATCAGCATTTCTGGATTTATATAAATTGAATTATTTTTCAACACAAGAAAATCCACAACAAGTGATGATAGAAGGATGGACAACTGAAAGAATGGAAGAATACAAATACTTAGGACAAGTAATCACAACAAAAAGAGAACATATGGGAAACTATAATATTATTGCTCTTATTGGTGCTAACTATTTAAAGAAATACTTCCAAGCACTATCAAGTACTCCAAAATAACTTTTGAAAACATTTAATACAAGAAATGTTTTGTAAATGCTGAAAACGTTTCTCGTATTAAATATTTTTTAAAAGTTATTTTGGAATGCTTGATAGTGCTTAGAAATATTTCTTTAAATAGAACATATGGGATAAATTCAACATAAGATACAGTTAAGATGGCATGCATGTGGCCAATACAGCAACTTCCTAAGGGACAATAGGATATAGATATGCCTCGAAAAGAAACTCTTTAACATATGCATATCTTTTTATGGATAAGCTTGGTGGCTAATTTTGATTGCCTCCTTCCACTCAAATAGAGTACTAAGGGAGCCGTACTGGGCCAAAATTAAATTCCATCAAATAGAGTACAAGACCGTTCTGGGCCAAGATTAAAAGCAAAATTCAAATAGAGTACTAAGGGAGCCGTTCTGAGCCAAAATTAAATGCAAAGTGCAAATAGAGTACTAAGGGAGCCGTTCTGGGCCAAAATTAAATGCAAAAAATAGAAAAAGCAAAGAACCCTTCTAACTTAATCTACGTAATGGCGTGTGAGAGTAACCATGTATAGAGGAGTATTAATAACCTATTTTAAGTTAGGTAGAAACTTAGAACTATTGTTAGTAGAAATTAAGTACTATGTTATTAGAAACCTAGAACCATGTTAGTAGAATATCTAGAAAGGTTCAGGGAAACAATAGGAAACACTGCAGAAACAAACAACTAGCCCTAGATAAGTCAAACCAATTGAAGAAGCAGGTGGAAACACTACAAAAACTTTTGGGAAGGCTAAAGTAAACTTTAACATGAGGAAACAAAAGGAAACAAGAATATCGAAAAAACATAAGAGATCGAAAGAAAACCCCAGAAACCATGAACAATAATGATCCTGCAAAAAGAAATTCAGAAACCTATAGGAAGAACCTCAACAAGGGGAAAGCCGAGGGACATCAATAACAGCCACCATAGCTGTTAGGGAAACATCAAAACCAATCTTAACATAAAAACACCAATAACAGTCCTCAAAACTGAAAGAATCAGGAAAACTGAACTTAACATAATACTATCAACTGTCTACTATACTTCACAACTTAATAGAAAATCCCATAGCTCAATGTATTCTACTGAAAAACCAATGCATACTATCAGTAATGATGTATGGCTGTGATCCATTTTCTTTGTAAGGATTCATGTAACAGAAATTAGCAACAGTCCAAAGAAGCATGGAAAGATACATGTTAGGATTCACCAGGAGGGACTGCAAAACCAACATATGGATAAGAGAACAAATCAAAGTAGAAAACATACCAGTAACAGTTAGAAACAGTAAGTCACATTGGACAAACAACATAGCAAGATACACTGATAACCAATGGACAAAGAGAATTACAGAGTGGCAACCAAGGCAAGGAAAAAGATATCCTGGCAGGCAATACAAACAATGGAGAGATGAAAGAAGTAATTGGTTCCCAGTGGATGCAGATTGCACAACATAAATATATCTGGAAACAAAATAGTGTTGAACATCAAACATCAATGTTTTGATATCGATGCTCGACGTTTTTTCTGTTTATGTAGTAGAATTGACGTTTGGGTTAAGTAAATATTACATAATATTTTTATAAATGGAATTTTTATAATTGGTGATGATTTTACTTAATTTTTTTGTTTTGCATTAGAAAATCGAACAATCCATCTGGCAATATTGATTTGGTGCTTATATTTGTCACTTGAGACACTTTATGATAGTCATTTAATTAGTATTCGAAATGCTTTTGGTTTCTTTTTTTATTTCAAAGTATTTATACCTTTGTAGCTCAGTAAGTATGCCTCCGAAAACCTTTATGTGGCAACATTTTGCTAAAAATAAAAGTAATTCTGCAACTTGCATATATTATTCAAAAGAACTGAAAACTAGTAGTAATAACACGAATTTAATGTGTTATCTTTAAAGCAAACATCCACAACTTCTTGGAGTTCGAAAAGACTTGCAGAAGGAAGAAAAATGCTATCAAGACACTGATGAAGCATCATCGTCACAACCTATCCCAGGAAAACAAAGAAAATTTCTGAGACATTTAGGAACATTGAGGAGTTCAAATCAGGTGAATCAGCAGAAAATAAGGTAAATCAAGCTCTTATACTTATGATGTGTAAAGGCGATAAGCCATTGTGTATTTGGATAGTCAAGTTTTTCAACATTTTGTAAAGACAATAGCATCTTCGTACAAAATTCGTTGTTGACCAAAAATTAAAAGACTAATTTTCCATAAATATAGTCATATACTGTCTATACTCAAACAACAGTTCAAACAGAAATTTTGCTTACTGACTACTGATTTATATATTAAGACATGCAGAAGAGGAGTTACATTAGCTTGACTGTCCACTTTATAGATGAGGAAAATAAACTATGCAATGTAGCATTGGATGTTTTTATATTGGAAGAACGGTATACTAGCAAGTATCTAGCCAATAAACTAAAGCAGTTGATAAAATACTGGGAAACAGGTGAAGAATATGTCAATATAGTTATTATTGATAATGCACAAAAAAAAAAAACATCGATGTTTTCGGGACTGATGTTTTTTAACATCGATGTTACCTTTCGATGGTTTTAGCGATATCTAGCAGTGGATGAAATAAGAAATGATGATGAATTATTTTTAATTGATAAAACTAAAAAGTAAAAACAAACTGCTGAATATGTGATTTATCACATATTAAGCAGTTTGTTTTTACAATTGAATTTTTGTTGAACTGATTTATTTTATTGTTGATTGTTTATTGATTAAAACAAATTATTTGTATTAATATGAACTTTGCTTCATTTTTTATATTGAAATAAATCACTTAATTCAAAACTCTTTGCATGATCTGTATGAATAAATTAACTTTATTATTTAACTATTTTGGCAGTTTATTTAATAGTATTAGTATTGAATTTAATTAAGTTTTTAAACTTAATTAACTCTATAACTAATACTATTAAAAGCTTAAAACTTTATTTTATTAGTTCAATTCAATTAAGTTTATTGACATGTTTATTTCTTTAATTATTCTTAACAATTTAGTTATTTTCTAACTATTATTATTTTTCCAATCATTTGTAGATTGTTAACTTAACTGATTAACCTCCTTTCGGATCACGAACAGGGTCGAGGAACGGATTGTGTTCGTGAACCGAGGTACTACTGTATCTTATTGTACATGTGCAACGTTTGTGTCTGGAGCTCTGCGCGGGTACTATTTAAGACATTGAAAGAATGGATGGAACTAAAATAAAAAATTACTCCAACACTAAATTTAAGATTAAAGACACACAAAGTTGATTTACCGTACAGACCAATAGCGAATTTTAGATATGCCTATTTATATAATTTTGAGAAATTTTTAAAAGAAAAATTAAATGAAATTCCAAATTCACCATGTTCAATAAAAAATACAGATGATTTAATAAAAAAAATTAAAATGTAATGAAATAAAACCAAATTTGAAAATAGGTTCATTAGATATTGTTAATTTATATCCTAGTATACCATTGCAGTTAATAATAAATACTTTAAGAAAATATAATGTAAATAATTGGATTATAAGTGCAATAGAGTTTTGTTTTTATACGTCGCCATTACTCGATGGGTAAAACCAAACAAATGTTCGAGAAATGTTGATTGACTATGAAAACCATCATGAGTGATGTCGATTTAACAAGATCGCAGCTAGCGATGTCTTATGAAATGATCACGTGGCTAGAGAAATTGCATCTGACGTCAAATCGCAGTAGATGCCATTGACTAGTTTGCGGCCGACCTTAGTCTTCATTATACATGAAAAATAATTTATTTGAATTACGGCTCGGATATTTTACATTTGTGAATCGGCACCACTGATCTACTGTTTCAACTATTTTGGTTTGGAAGGCCCGCGAAGATAGGATGATGGTATAACCTAACCATAAGTTATTACATAGCTGCTACACAGGAGCAATTACTAAGAACTGATATAGTTTATATCCATTTTTATATAAATCCTATTTTGTTTAATAGTACAGTATTTGATATTCCATTATTATACTAAGAACTGATATAGTTTATATCCATTTTTATATAAATCCTATTTTGTTTAATAGTATTTGATATTCCATGATTTCTGATTTATAAATTTGACTATGATTACGGTATTTTTTATCATTGTCACAATGATGGTTGCACAAATGAACTTCCCGAGCTGATTGGGTCTCAACCATCCAAGCTCATTTGAGCATCTGGGAAATTTGATTATCTCTGACAATTATATTAAATTAGTGTAGTTAAGCTGCCATATTGCATGAGGAATACATATTATTAGGCGGTGGCGACTGGTAGAACCCACCATAGACTGGCCAACACTCACGAAGGGATCAATTGAAAGATTGTGAAAGATGGTGTTCAACGGGCTGGACCCGGCCACCATTTGATCCTCCAGAGTGGTAAGCCACAACTTTATCACTTGGCCATCCGACCGATCTGACAAATATTTTATAGCGAGTATTCATAACACAACGTTACTTTAGAAAAATAATTCGAGTTGAATTATTCATCATAAATTATATAAAGGAGACCATAATATACATTGCTAAAGACGATTAAAATATTTTTTTATAAAAATCCCAAGTGCCGATTTCATAATGTAATCACAAAACTATAATTTGCTATAAATTAATATCGCGTATCTTCAGTTGAAAAATGACAAAAACATTTGCCATTTTTCAGTTGAACGAAATAAATCGCAAACATTTTTGTTATTTATTTTGTTTCAAAGCGCTTTTAATTATGGCAATGCCAAAAATTTTTTTTAATGAAGGTGGTATAATAAATGTGGTTTTTATTAAAATTGCATGTCGTATCAAAAAAATCAAACAGGAATCAGACAAATCATTTATTGTAAATTTTAATTGTACACAATTTTAAAATCTGACTTCACGAAACTTTATCAATATTTTATTCTATATAAACAATTCACATCAAAAATAATGTTATATGCAAACAACGAATACTACTTTAACAAGAATTAATTATAAACAAAAGATCAGTGGAGAAAGAGAATTCACATCAAAAATAATGTTATATGCAAACAACGAATACTACTTTAACAAGAATTAACTTAATTATAAACAAAAGATCAGTGGAGAAAGGGTCTTCGTATAGTTAAGTGCTTTGTATGGTGAATTTTTAAACTGAAATAAGTACACAAGTAAGGAAACAGATATTTTATAATCATTAGGTCTTCACAACAAGTTGGTTGCATAAACATGTATTCTATCATCATCATCTTTGTATGGTGAATTTTTAAACTGAAATAAGTACACAAGTGAGGAAGTAAGGAAACAGATATTTTATAATCATTAGGTCTTCACAACAAGTTGGTTGCATAAACATGTATTCTATCATCATCATCTGTTTTACTAACAAGTTGGACTCGCCGTTGTTATAAAACTATTGCTAAACGCAATCAGTTATCACAATTTTATTCCATTTTTCATTTATTTTGATATTCAGATTCACAATTACTGATACAAGGTTACTGAATGATATATCGTCGCTTTGATAGAAGGATCCTAACCCACAAAATTGCAAAATTTGAGTTATAATCATTGAAGTATAAAAAGTCTAAATTTTACATTGACTAAACATCCCGAGCCATTACTTGCGCAAGTATTAATAATTAATACTTGTGCAAGTAATGGTATACTTAATTAAAGTATTAATAATTAATACTTGTGCAAGGATATTTAGCCAATGTAAAATTTAAACGTTTTTCACTCCATCAATGGTAATAACTCAAATTTTGAAATTTTGTGGGTTAGGATCCTTTACGTCCAAAGCGACGAAATGTTCCTGTTACATACAGTAAATAGTCTCCATCGAAATTCTAACGCAACTGGAGTCTTGCACTCGTTACTTTCGCAGTAATGAATAACGGGATAAATAATAAACAAGTCCATTTTCTTAATTTTCCATAATACTTCCTTACTTTTCTCCACTGACATTGAAAAACATTATCTAAAATGGATATGTTTTTCAAAATTTCCAACTGTTCGTCTATAGAGAGAATTCCGTCTTTGCAGGGGCCTTCAATAAACTCCGAAGGGCTCATTTTTAAATATTTCACTTTTCGTAAGAGAGGTTCTAATTTTTCGCCAAGCAAACAAGTTGGATTATCTGGATATTTCTCCTTACCCCATTTAATAATTGCATTATATCTATCGACTTCTTTATCCAATACTAAACGGTCTTTAGTAACTATAGCTGTCATGGTTTTAAAAGTGACATATTTAATGTTGTCATTCTCAATAACTGAAGAACCGTTGTTAACAATAAATTTCATGCACTCCCATGCTAATTCTTTTATTGATCTGCCTGGTACGTGAAGAAAGGTTGCTGTTTCATATATCTGTAGTACGTTTTCTGAACATATGTTCTTTCTAAGATGAAGAATGCATTCTTCTTGCATACGTTCTACAGCGTACTTCATTGCAAAGCGTAGAGACGAAATCCCTACATTCACAGATTTGAATTTGATTTTATCGGTATAAATGTATCTAGAAAAAATAATAATTTTATATTATAATTATGGTTTATGATGATACAATTTTGATATACGTAAACTAGATATTATTATTAAAACTATCACAACAAAAAATAACAGAAGTATTTCTTCATTTATAACAAGACTAGAATGATTTAGCTAGTTAGAATAATTAACTGAATCGTCCTAATTTGGTTAATGTATCAGTAATGCAAGAATTCTCAATCGTAATTTAAAAAAATATACTTTTTGTGCAACAATTAAATTATTTTATAGACATGGCTGAGAAATATGTGGAATATATGTTTATGGTTAGCTGATTATGACACCAAATCACAGAAGGATATAGTTGGGGCGACCATTTTAGAAACTATCATAACAAGTTCAAGTGGCTGGTCCTGAGTTCAACGACTATCATGACTATCATAACGAGTTCAAGTGGCTTCAGTTCAAACTGCAGATGTGGGACTTAGAAACAGCACCATTCCAACTGGCATCCAAGCAATAATTTCTGAAAAACAAATTATTATAATAATGATGTTCTAATAAAATGCCTAAATTATTTTGTTAGAACTTTTATCGATTGTTTATATTATCAGAAACTTTAGCACATACTGTTGCCATTTATGGTAATTTCTTTTTCTTTCTACAAGTTTTTTTGACATTGCTATGGTCACAAATTTTAAACCGCATTGTAAACTTATCATTCACGATAAAAGAAATGTTGTAATTTATACATAATCTGCTGTATATGGTTTACATATAGCCCCAACACATTAAAATCATAATATGTTGATGAGTACATACAAATCATATACAAGATAGCCATAATTAAAATACTATTCAGAAATTTCTGTAGCCCAATCTAACAACCGGAACTGCACTAAATTTGATAGAAGATTAATTATGATATCCTGCTTCTCATATCCTAAGTTTAGTTTAAAAAGTTACCATTAGGAGGATATGGCTCTGTTTTTGCCCAGGAATCCAATAATTTGCATGAAACGAAATTTCTGCCTGATTGACTTCGCTTTTATACAAAGATGAAACATATTGTATAGCAGCAGTCTACAGTATTACTTCACAAAAGACAGTAATTAATTGCTGCTTTCCATTTATATGGTCATCTCACTCCCGATATCATTACATGCAATTTTGGCTGTGGGATTTCCTGAAAGCTAATGTCTATCGTGGCAGTGTCTGGTACTCGACTAACTAAAAGAGCAACTTCGAACAGACTAGTACGAACATTCCTGTAGATTTGCTATGGTTCTTCTGTTGAGCATTCTCAACAGAATACCCATACACATCATTCTCAAGAGAACAGAATGTTATAGCCTCACTGAAGCAAGTGTTATTGCGCATGGGTTGAGTTAAATGTGCAAGAGTTGAGCACCAGGTTCCTGTCAATATTGTTATGCTTCGTTAACTTTTAGAATTATTGTGCTAAGCTATTTAATTATGAGTTTAGCTTAATAATTCTATGTTCCTATATTATCTTAAGCTCAATACAAAGATAATCATTCATTTCAATAGCTAGTTAGCTAGTTTGAGTCTTTGCTATTTATTTATCTATCCATTTTCCAAAACAAACAGAATTTAAAAGTAAATATATATTTTTAAATTCTAATAATTCCTATATCAGGAACTTTTTCTTGATGTATGCTGCTCGCTTAAAATTATGTATTGAATCATATTTTGACAAGAAACTGATATTACAGAAGCTCCTCTAATCATGAACATTTCATATATAGAACGTGAGATTTCATTTTCAAATTTCACGAAATCTCAAAAACTTTTCAATAGTTTTAAGCAATATGATAGAAAAATGCTCTAGCAATCAATATACTGTAAAATTACAAAGTTAGCTAATATATTAAGGCAATATTTCAAGATGCCGAGGTTTACAACAAAAAGTGTTCGCTTTACATTCGTAAGTTTTCATTAAAATATGTGAAATATATTACAATATAGTAGAGTATAAAGTTATTTCAGTGCTTCCGGATCCCAAATAGCAGTATTTGAGTTACGAACAAAACCTAAATACGAATTATGTTCGTAACTAGAGGAGCGCCTATATTGACTAAATTTTAATAGATAACACTTATTAATTTTGATTATTTAATCATTTTGTATCTTTATAGTTAATAATGGGAAACAACACACAATTTTCTGTCAACACATTAATATTTTTCTTCTCTTCTCAGTTCAATAGACTTTGCATGCATGCATTTACTCAAAAATCCTATTTTCATTAATATGATACCTAAATTTTTGGTTCATATCACAGGCACAGTTACATAGTTCATGGAAGTTAGTTTCTATAACTCTAAAATTTTTTAATATTTACATAGAAAACTTACCTATAAAATACGTCAAAAGCTTCCGGATCAACATCAGGCAAATTTATTGTGGACATCTCTTGCGTGGTAAAAAACATACCTCTGAAGATCGGACTGTAAATTGATAAAAGAAACTTGTGTGTCATAAATGTTTCTTTTTTTTCGCTACCAACTTCTACAACGATATCGGACAATTCCTTGGTATACATCAACATGCTTATCTTCTTTGTAATACTGTCAGGCATTTTAAATTGGAAATAATTTATATACACTCAAACAATCTGGAATAAATAATAGAAAATAAAATCAATTGAAATATTCATTTTAATAATTTTAAAAAATTAATTTATATCGAAATATGCATCAGTAAATTTTTAATAGAGTATAACATTAAAAGAAATTAAATCAGTTGCGTGATTTTTTAACTGAATTTCATAAAAATCACAAAAAGTAAGGAAAGCCTTAAAAAATTTGTTCATCCTAATCATTGATTGATTAAAAGATGCAGTCAACGTTCAGCTGATCAACGAAGATCAACGTTCAATTTAACACCATCAACCGAATGTTGATCTTATTAATTGAAGATCAACTGAACTGTGTTTCCTAACTACAAGAATTTTATGAAATTTTGCATGAATTCAAAACTTATTGTGTTTATCATGAAGGCTTGAATTTCGGCCATTTTTAAATGGTATAAAATTAAAATTAAATGATGACTATCGAGGTAGTCTCTAATGGCATTTCATCCCTATTGAATTTCTAAGTTTCGCTAATTAATTCAAAGAATTGTCAATAAAAAATAAATCTGCCGAAGAACTAATCTATCTGCTGAACATAGAACTATTTATTGATATATATCTATGATCTTGCTTAAATATTATAAGCATGGAATACGAATTTCTAGTCTTTAAAGTTATAGTATTGATGGCAAATATTTTAATTCATTATATTTTAAAGACACATTGATTCTGATGACATTTATCGATATAGCTCTTTTACAGAATTACGTAGCCAAGGCATGACGGACTTAAAATCTTTCGAAGGGATGTATATGGTGGATAAAGTATCCAGCTATGATGAAACTATATTGTATTAATAAATAAGCTTTAAGAGGTCTAATCAAACAGCTACCATCAGTTTTGTTATCAGTAATTGGGATACGATCAAAAGTAAGAAAACGAACGTTTTTAGCAGGCGCTATATGAAAATATTCTTTGAAAAAGTAATAAAAACATAAGGATAAAAACATAGAAATATCTGAGAATGAGTATAGTTTAAACTCAAACTGCAAACATGAAATATTGATAATGTGGAACTGGAATTACTCATGTCAACAACGAATGTGGCAGATCCAAGCGGAAGTTATGTGACACGAAACGATTGCATGCGTGAAAGGAATACTTTATATAACATATAACATTATGTTAACTCTATTTAGTGATGACCTGGATGTCATCTTTATGAAGTCGCACTCGATGTCATTGCTAAATTGCAATGTAGATTCGATATTAATAAGGTACTCATCGAGCGTGATTGTGTGTTATGTAAATATTACTTCATAATTTCAAGTATAAAAAATCCAGTATTATCTATTGGTAATGTATATAAATATCAAATGAGAAATTTTTATTTATTTTAATTATTATAATGCCAAAATCGATATTCATGTTTTAATTTTATCATTACATCTTTTTCGAATTATTTATTAGTTACCTGTGCTGAGCAGCATAAGTAATGATAACGATCGACATTGCTCATATAATGGTCGTTATTATCGTGATTTATGTATTGAAAAGAGCTGATAAACAGGAAATAGTGAGGAGAGAGTCTCACGTATCTATGACAGTGTATCAAATATATATATAAAACGATAAACGGTTAGAAAAAAGTGATATAGTAGAGAAAAGATAACTTATGTCATTCCTCTGCTGATCACAAGATAGAGCCACTCGTAAAATATGGAGATTATACGGGCAAAACCAGAAAGAAAAATACAAAATTTACACAGAATTTTATTTGCAAGCCATCCACCACTCGTAAAATATGGAGATTATACGGGCAAAACCAGAAAGAAAAATACAAAATTTACAGAGAATTTTATTTGCAAGCCATCCAGTTTATCTTTAACACAATGGCAAATTTACCGATCACATACAAATATCATGAAGATGAATAGAATATATTTAGATATCTATATAGCTCTATATCAGGGGTTCTTAATCGATGATCTCTAAAGTACAGTAAATTCAAGCTGTTGACATGTTTGGAAGTCATACTGGCAACTAATATAAGAAATGGTGATGATTATTTCGACAGTCAAGTGAAGGGGTATGGGACCTTATTGGACAATCCATTGAGGGATTTGGAATCATCAAAAGGTTAAGAACACCTGCTCTATATCTATATCAAATATGTAAAGAATAGAGATAGAAAGTAGTATTTTTGGACTTTCGTTAACGATATACTGCTAATTATCGATTTAGCGTAAGGATTCTTCATATTAATTCGTAATCTGAGGTAAAATTAGCTAGAGAATTTAATAATATATATTCCGAAACTGAAAAAAATTCCATAAACTGGCTAATTACATTAATTTCGACACAAATATACAAAAAATGAGTAATTGCTCACCTTGTCATTTAACGACCATGAAGAATAGTGTAAATAAATGTAATTCCGTTAGTTATTTTGTTGTCTCATTTATCGAAGGACACTACATCTCCTTTTGTGTATTGTTGGCCGTTTCTGGAAGTTTCCACCCATTTCTCATTAGCAGAGGGGGGCACTCAGGTAATCCCTTTTGTTCTACTTTCAGAAGCTTCTAGAAACGCGTAGAAATTCATGTAAACCGTGTGACAATAACAAAATCTATAAAGATACAAATTACGTAATTTGAGGCTTCGTAAATTGAGTGTTACATATATTTATCATTAATAAATTAGCCGAAAAATATGATGATAGTCTTACGATTACCACTTCACCAATGTGATTTAACTGAACAGATGTGGTTAGATGAGAAAGAGTCATTCCAAAAAGTGTTAAATTATTGACAGAACTGATAAATTATGGAAAAAAAAGCTTTAGATGAAATAACTGTAGAAAAATAGAATACTGGAATGCAGACAATTTAATATAAGAAACTTTAGAAACGAAAGTTTAATTATCAACGTAAAGAGCAATAACAATAATGAAATAAGTTTTGATATATCAACTGAGAAATATGAAATCACAACTGGCAGAGAAAAGATGAGTATAAAGGCGCATTCGGCAATTCAGATCAATCTGACCAGATATCTCAAGAACTGATAAATTATGGAAAAAAAAGCTTTAGATGAAATAACTGTAGAAAAATAGAATATTGGAATGCAGACAATTTAATATAAGAAACTTTAGAAACGAAAGTTTAAATTATGAACGTAAACAGCAATAACAATAATGAAGTAAACAGTAGAAGCAGCGGAACTCAGTTGTTTATAGTCATAGGGACTTTTCCATAATCCCTTTGCTGTCTGGAATAAATGAAGTGCAACAGAAACATTACAGTTATTTTGGTAATAAAGCTTTACAAGCAAAGTGTGATCACATAAATAGAGCATTGTGTAAAGTAATGATCCTATCAACATCTAATAGTTTGTATCAAACTCACACCACTCCTGTACAGGCTTATATCCACAAATCTGAGGATGACAGTTGATTGAAATTTGCATAATTTAGTATTTGTGAGTGTGAATTTGCATATAAACTCCACGTATAGCTGCATTTTCTCCTGGTGATGTATTTTGGAACTATTTATTTTCTTGATCGAAATCAAATTCCCATAATTTGGAGAGTATGTACACCAAATTTAGCTGAGTTTGGTTCAATAGATTCTTGGCTATCGGCAGGGGTGGATCGTTAACTTTGGGAGCAGTGGACTAACACTGTTTGGGGGCCTACCTAATTAACCCAAATTAACTTAAAATGTCAAATTGTGAGAGCTATGCTAAGCTAACACCCTTTAGAGGAACTAGACTTGCACTTATTTGCATAATTGACAAATGACAAAGTATATTTTGATTTTACTGACTGCTGACAGAGCCAATAGAAGACAGAATCATATTTACTATTTACTGTCATTTAAAAAATTGATATTTGATATTTTATTCAAATCCAATAGTGTTGCAAAGCAATGATTTAAACTTTATCTAGACATGAAAAAATTTTGTGTAATTTATTTTTTCTTAAATTTTTAATTTAAATTAGATCGG